>JACEII010000024.1:3831718-3858177 GCA_014332785.1 Antheraea mylitta | reverse complement strand
TTTTTTTTAGTAGCGTCGAGTCTGGAATAAATTTTTCGAGGCCAGAAAAGCAGCTTATTTTGCTGTACCACATATGCGTGTACCTACGCCATACGAATACAATAGTATATTATAAATCTTGTAAAAAAAAAATTGAAAAGGAATAGGTACCTCAAGTTCGTATTATCATAGGGATTTCACTTTGTATCTTTAAACATACAAAACTCAAAATATTATTTATCATTCAAGCTATTTTGTGAATGTTAAGTTATACACAGGCTTTTATATTATCCATCTATTTAAAATCTTTAAACGAGCAATTCTTGTATATTTTTATATTTGTATATATTCAGGATCTCGGAAACGGCGTCTTCTATTTCCGTGAAACTTAGTATGTAGGTGGTTTCGGGGAAGAAGGCAATGAAAAAATATAGCTAGAATATATAGGTAAATTTTGCCTACGCTGTCAAAACATAAATAACTCAGATGGGAATCGAACGAAATCAAAAGAGATATATCTTCTTTTTTTTTGATAAAAGTGATAAAATTGTCTAGCAAACCAAATAGTCTATTTTAATTTAAAAATGTTTTTTAAAGAACCAAGCTAGGCTCGGTCGATCAGGTACTGCAGATACAATAAAACAAACATCCTAAGCAAAAACCTAAACAAAATCAAATGTTTATCCTCCAACAACGTCTGATGGAAGTCTGATGGTGGTTGACACACCTGTGTTGTTTTTTATGGATAAGGATTTATGTTATTCTTATTAAGTTTTACATTGTAATTTATTATAGACGAATTCACGGGCATTTGATTATACTATTTAGATAAATAGAAAGTGTATCTCAATGTAAAACTTAATGAAAATTTTGATTAAAACTCATTACTTATATCTATAATCTATATATATAAAAATCCATTGCCGAATGTTTGTTAGCTCATCTGTTTAGATACTTCTCTTTTTATTGTGTTTGTTATTATCAGGCTTTTTCTTTTGATTTTAATTTCTTCGTTGGTAGAATAGTCCGAAGCCGAGGCAGGCAACTAGTGATATAATAAATTAAAATTGTAGTCGACGCTGTTTACGAGATCAAGTATAGAATCTTGACTAGAAATCGAAATCTTTGTATGTGGTTGAGCCACGCTGAAGCTATTGCTGGCTTAAGCATGAATGGGTCGGCTCGACCGGGCTAGTACCACCCGACCCACAGAAAACCCAACGTGAAGTAACAGTGCTTGCATTGTTGTGTTTCGTTCGGTCAGTGAGAGCGGTGGAGACCCACCGACCTCCCCCTTTCTCCCCTGGCCTCAACACAGGCTGGCAACGCACTTGCGATACCCCTGGTGTTGCAAGTGTCTATGTACGGTGGTGACCACTTAACATCAGGTGACCCATTTATTCGTTTGCCTTCTATAATATAAAAAAAACTAATCTGTAATATATAGATTTTGGATGTAATAATGGAATATTTTTTGTAATTTTAAAAAATATTCTTCATCGTACGGCAATAAACTGAAGGTCTGTAATAAATAGCAAGTGACAAGGTTATTCATACGCAGAGTATAATAGCTGTATGTATGTAGTTTTATATAAGTTAGAAGACTTGAATAGGCGATTATTATGTCTGAACCGCTTATAGGTATGAAAGATGCGTACTGAAGTCTATAAATTCAGTCGATGATGCTAATAATAAGATTTAAATATGTTTTTTTTTTAATATTTATATATATTGTAAAGTCTTTATATTTAATTAATAAAAAAAATTAGAAAACTATTCATTAATTTAAGACATTAAGACCAAACTCGAGTCATGGACATCAAAACGATTTTATTAAATTGTACAGAAATGAATGTCTTGGTCAATTATTTTTATAATGTCTTCGATTTCAGTATTGGTTAAGGTCACAGACCCAATACTAGTTTTTGATCAACTATAAATATACGGATAATTTATACTTTTATAACGGAAGAAGACTACGGGACATTAATTTGACCTAAAGTATCTTAGTCTTAAATAGCTATATTTTGTTCGCAGGATACTGTTCTAGTCTTTTATGTGGAAAAATAAATAAGAAGGAATTGGGATTGGACTCGGCTGCGGGCACGGCCCTAGCGCTGGCGCTCGTGAGGCCTGCCACCGCGCCAATAGCCCCTTGCCAGCTCAGTCTCTCTGCTCCTGACGCTGCGGGCTTCGCAGTCAGGCTTATTGATGTTAAGGTAAGCTTATATATATGATGCGTATTTCTCCCAATATAGCATAGGAAAAAAAAATGGTACTAAAGCAGTATCGACCGTCAAAAAATAACGCAACTATCACAAAATTATTGTACTGTATCCAAGACATGTAGCATGGTCGGTGTTATTCTAATTCTAAATTTCAGTATGCCTCTTCAATATATAAAATTTCCTAATATGTTATTTCCACGTTATCTCCTATGTTATAACCAGTGTCAACAAAGTAACCGCCCGGAAGGTATCTCTTACAACTACTTGAGAATACGTCAATTTTTTTTCTATTTTCTATTGATATACAATTCCTGAATTATACATATCTTCACGAAGACATTATCTAGATGTTAGTGTAAATCGTATCAAAATCCGTTTCGTAGTTTGAAAGAATGATACATAGCGCACATAATGACTATACTTTACTTCATTTGTTAATATAAAATATATAGATAATAATTCAACCGTAAAATAACTCAATGGTAATAAACATAATAAATTGTGTTAGGTTATGTATGCACGTAGTGGCATTGAAACTATAGAAAAAAAATAATATATACAAATAAATGCACGTAAAACTTAAGGAAAACCAGCGGTACAATAGGTATTAATTGTACTTTATGAATGGACGGTCTATCTTATGACTAATATATTGGACTTTCCTGATGTACGCGAGAAGCTTATATACATGACTGTGTATTGTTGATAAGTGTAAAAATGAAATCGTGTGTCGAGATACAATAACAGTCAGATACCAAGCATACATACCTCAACAACTCTTATATATATTTCGTATCGAATAATTTTCTAAACTATTTCAGATTAATAAGAAAAAAAACCCTTCTACTTTCATGTGTAAGCGTGTGTGGATCTGATATGTGTAATGTTATCGCAGTGATGTAAGATTTTGTGTCACTGTATCGCGCGAGCAGCTCACTCTAGGGCTACATGCCGAGGGAACTGACCAAGGCTTGAGCCACTGCCGAAGGGGACTTAATCTGGTATAACAGTAATATAGAAGTATAGATATACCAATAGGTAGAGACATAATATTTAATCTTCCTCCTGTTTCTAATTCGATTCTCTTATTTCTTACTAGATATCGTGGAGCTGTACTGTTATTATTATTGTAAAACACTAAAAACCGTATCAGTTTATTTAATTTTCATAATCTGTAATAATCTATTCACTGCAGTTCTATGATACAATTAATTGCAAAATGCAAATTTGCTTAAATACGAAACATCGGTTGGATTATGTAATTATCATTTGGTTCAATTCAATCAGAATTATTTTATTGTCAAAGAAATTTCTTAATATTATTAATCTACACATTCAAAGACGGGGATTAAGTACGGTTACATTGAAAAGTGTTTGCGACTTTATTACTTCATTGATTTCTGTGACTTGGTTCTGGCGGAAATGGTTTTATTGATTCATATGCTTATGGTTTTACCTTTATTACTTGTGAAATGTTAATTAATATTTATATGTTATTGTAACTACAAATTCATTATGGCTCAGTGGCAATGCGTTCGGGTATCGGCATGACGTAGTTTCGAATTACTGTAATTTATAACTTTTAACAAAGGAAAACATCGTAATAAAAACAGGTAATTGTGGTAGAGTTTTTTAAGTTCACCTGTCGCACTGCACTTTTATCCACATCTATACTTGAGAAGCAATCCTCCTTTATATTGAGCGTGTTTGCGTTATTAGACCATTTCTTTATTTAACATCAAATTAGACTTTGAAATAATTAAGCGTATTACGTTAAAAGGCAGTGAAATATAATATCACAGGAATACTTTAATGATTTCTGTACAGTATATTACAGGCGGTCATAGTAATCACTCCAAAGAGATCGCGGCGTAACTAAAAGCCTTAGCCTTCGATCGTTGGTAAAACGAACTGGTTATAACGCATTACTTCTCGATAAGAGTAAATTCAGTGTTTTTAAATCTTATGTTACGTCATTGCATGTAATTAGTAAATCGGTATTCAATTTACAAGCAAAACGATAGCAGAAATAGTTTAATATTGTCTTCCAAATGACAAGTTCAGTTTATGTAGCAGGCATAAAGTTTCAACAAAAAAAGATACTACTGCTTATCTATACATACTTTACCAGAACCATTCTATGAATACGTTTATAGAAAAATTTGTTTTTGCCAACCGCATCGTTTGTGTTACCATAGACTTTTGAGGTCTCCCTCAGACACGTTTTTTTTTAACCAAAGGAACCCTATGTCTACCCTAAGACAGTGTGGCATTACAATATTACTAATAATACATACCTAAGTATGTGTGCGTTATCGTGCCATTTATTTTGTCAAAATAGTATGTAGGTAACGTACCTTTAATTATAATATCATTGTGTGGTCACGCTAGCCCTTTGTTCTTGCGAAATACGAAATAATTAGGCAGCATAGTAACAAGTCCTTTCTGAAAAATTATACACAGACCTAAGGCTTACGGTGACTTGTTTGGAGTTCAGACTTTGAACAAATTTACTGTATTGGCTATTTTTTTATTCATTTTTAAATTTATTACACGATTGTACATCTGTGCAAATATATCTATATGATATATTTCTTTATTTAAAATTATATCATAATAATTATATAAAATCCAGTTAAATTACCACACGTAAATGCATTAATAGTTAAATCAATTACAATATGGTGAATTATGCATTGAAGCGTGATTCACCGCGTACATAATTCAGTGGAACTAATTGTTTCGTTCAACTTTTGCCATAATGTAACGATAATATGAATTATTCAACTATTTGTAAGATTGTTGGCACGAGGCTAGAGGTGATATTTCTACAGTTCATGACAGTGATTGGTGTGTACAGTCAAATCGTATTAGTAACTAGCTGTGCCCACTACTCTGTCCGCGTGGAACCTAACGGAAACCTAAAGTGGAAAAAACAGTGTGTATCAAAATTATCGGAATCTATTAAATCCATTTACTTATCCAATTTTCTCTCTTACTTACGTCGCGTCGTCATTAAAATTACAATAACTTTTGTTAGAGTGAACCAATTTTAATGAAACCAGGACTAAATATTACTCAAGGATATGCTCTATAGTTTTCTTGGGTTTATCTTGAACACAGTACTTTAACAGACAGACAGAGATTTCTAAAAATGATTGAAATGTATTTATTACTTATTTCTAGACACCAACAACATTTTTTTTTTTTACGAAAATCGAAAGAGAAGATACACTTTACACTCTTATTATTATGTATGTATATTATAAGCACTATTCGTTTAGTAATTTACATAATGCTTTTAATTTTTTATATAATTTTCATTTTCATTTAATTTTAAATAAAGTTCCGTGACAAAATAAACTTAATACATTTCGTTTTGAGAATATCCACGATAATTGATATAAAGATGGTTATATTCCATTAAGACATTAGATAAATCTTGAAATCGTAATATGAAAATAAACATCACCTCAAGTTGCTCACTTCGTAGTATTCAATCTACATCAACTTATAGGTAATCTAATGTGGACATATTTATAAAATTAAATTGTTTGTTTATTTGGGCTTATCTTTGATACGGCTGTATTTTATTATTATAGTATTTTCTAGGCTACATATTATTAAGCTTTCTCATTTGGATGAAGCGGTAACTGTAATAATAGAAAATATTAGAAGGAAATTGAATTGATTCATCACATGAAGATGCATAAAGGGTTATTTACCTTTGACCTTTTAATGTTTTAAAAGACTAAATAGATCCCAACACTTGAGAATATTTAGAATGGAGTGTTAACTGTTATGCGAGTTTCTATCGATAATGAGAAAGATAGTTACGTAAGAACAAACTGACAGCACGACATTGGAACCGGAAGTGTAATAGTCGTTATGACGCATGTTATTGAATTCTTAGTGTCCAAGACACTAAATATCTAAAACTAGCCTTCGTTCGCATGGAATGGTTACTTTAGGCTAACGCAGCGGAAGCTCTCTAGAGGAAAAATCCGATTTTGAAATTTTCTTCATTGGTGCTCCACTCCTATTAGTCTTAGCCTGATGATATATAGCCTATAACATTCCTCGATAAATGAGCTATATAACACTGAAAGAATTTTTCAAATCAGACCAGTAGTTCCTGAGATTACCCCCTACAACGTCACAAACTCACATCGTCACAAACTCACAAACTTTACCTCTTTATAATATTAGTATAGATAAAAAATATATATTTTAAGTACTTGAGAATGTATTTATGAATGTCCAAAATTAAAATAACCATTCTTAAAAGAACTTTTTTAAATTGGAGCACAGATTTGGTAAGTACTGTTCGTATCGATATCTCCATCAATATATTAATATACTAGCTGACCCGTGACCACTTGGATGGACGGTAAACATTTTTATGTGGATCGGTTAGGTTGGTTAGGTATTAGGTATTGAGAGCTATGTATTGTGATAAGAATTCATAATTTTCGTGTTTTTATGACTCTAAGTAATATAAAAGTTAGACATATGCTATCGTTGACTTTTTTGTAGGCATTATCAAGCTCTATGACTTTTCTCTAGAACTCGATCATATATCTCTCGTTAAGGCAGCATTCTTTAGAAATGTTTTCGTTCGACCGTTGTTTCTTCGACTTACTTTGCAAATCCGACAACCACAAATAAGTCTTAATTTTATAATATTAGTATAGATTGTAATCAATTCAATTTATAATACAATCTACTTTATTAATTCCTCTTCTATAGTTTGAAAATTTGTTATAACGTCTAATAGAACTTGTGCCTTTTCTGACTGACAATATTTCGTCTCAATTAAAAAACCACTTTCCTACTTTCATTCAACTTCCCTGATCTTTATCCACTTTTTGCATAAGATCAATTATAACAACAATATCATACAGTTACGTGTACGTAATGTGGTCGTAATTTTCTATTTTTATTTAACTATCCCGTCTTATAATGACAACAATACTATCTGTTATCTTATTGTTGTTCTTTGCATACAATTTCTTAAGAGTCATAAATTTCTTGCACCGTTGCATACGTTTTAACTGGGCCATCATTGTGCTTTTGCAAACATAGAGCGTCATTTACACAAACGTTTATGTCTTGTTGTATTATATAATCTTATCTTGGATACAATGTTGCATAAAAGAGTTGAATGTTTCATTTTTGTCCCTTATCTATTCCAGACGGAAATGGTAAGGCTTTCAATATTTCAATTCTGCCCAGTAATTTAGTTTATAAATTGTAACACTTATCACAATGTCACCAATAACTATTAAGATTGTAACACACTAAGCCTAAATTAATTAATTCGCTCTTAATTAAGTGCAAATGCTGGAACATAAGAAAGAGTATTGTTGCATCAATTATTATCAATATATCGAACTGAGTTTTTTTAATGATTTTTACTGCTTACTTGTAGCAACAAGTCAGCAACAAATTTTCGCCCATTACCTACTTGATTCGATATCGATATCCAATGATTTTACTTATTTTCGTGTTAGCCTAATATGAAGATAGATATAACTGCGATTTTTGCTACCGGTACACGCAACAAAATATTTTTTTTTCCCAACCTTTTTTAGGCCATGCCCTACCTTTATATTTTTAAAATTTATATGCCCCCCATACATAGTTAAATATCCTTAAAAATTGTTTTGTTCCTTTGAAATATATAAATGATAAGTTTTAGGAAGAAATCACTATGAAATTGTTATCAAAACATCGTAAGTAAAATTTCAAAAACCATAATGAAAAACTTACTTGACGACTCTAATTAGCCAGTTAATATTTGGAAGCGTCAAACGAAATTATACCTGATAATTATTTACAGGATTTTTTTTTTTATTTCTCTTTTTTCTTAAATTTTTCACCGATATCTAGCATTACCTTTAATTAACCCAAAAGGAAAGGGTTAAAGTCGTGTCGAGTCCATTTTTAAATTGCCCCCTGTGGGGCGTGGCCCCCACGTTGAAAAACACTGATCTATGCTATTTGCCTGACAGGCTTTCACAGTTTCACCGGACTAACAAAAAAAAACCCTTTTGGTAACTAATTAGCAGGAAATTGACAACAAGTTTTGTTGCGTTTTTAAATAAATTTTGCTAATTTTTCCCTGCTATTTTGATAAAGCTAGCACGTATTCTTACAGGAGTCAAACGTACCACACTTCAGAAAAAAGTTCAGCTGTACTAATCCTAATATGGAGAAATATTAATTTGTGAAATATAGTTCTAAAGTATCTCCACACATTAAACAAAAATAATTCATATAGATTTCTCTAAAACATTTTCACTTTAGTCTCGTCTCATGTGAACAAATATCACCTTTTTAGCTTCTAATATGTCTAAACCATCTGCTTAGTCACTTATTACAATTAATATAGATGACAACGCAATTTTTTTATTGTAAATTGAAAAGGCTTTGATATCCATAGACCTTAATTGACAAGCAAAATCAACATATTTCATGCTGACTTGATACAACAATAAATTGGCATTCACTTGATTAAATTGTAGAGTTGTCGAATGACCCGAACACTCCACGTGAACACGTGTGCACATGTGCCTTGCAGCTTTACACGCGTTTGTTATTGTTCTAGTAATTACAATTTGTTGTAATCAATTGTTTAGTTAAAGCAATATTGTTCGGAGCTATACAGTCGAACTGCTCTTTAGGTATTATGTATAATTTGTACACTGCGTGCACTTTTATTATTATTAAGGCAATTAATTTGTATAAATTCAGTTTGTAATGAGCCGCAAGCGACTCATCACCAATGTTTGCTATTTACCTTTAGTAGTTGATTATCATAACCATTTATTCTAATAAATAATTTACCATCAAGACGTCTGTTTCTTCATGGTCCTTCGAGCCGGATCATTCGTATGATTGGAAGTTGGGAACAGTTAACTCATGAATTTCATTATGATTGGTTCAATTTTACAGAAGTTGATATGCTGTAGCGCTACCTAGTGAAAATTTATAGTAAAAGTTGCAGTCCGCGACTTCTCTCGCTTTATTGTTGATTTGACTTATCGCAAAAGAACACAACTTGTTTTCCAGACAAAGGGTATCTCCCTTTGTTCTTTTCTGTTCAAAATGAATGTCAAATTTTATGATGCTCGGTTAAGTAGTTAAAATGTGAATGCGTAGAAAACAAAAAAATAAACTAAGTACTCCGGCGCTCTCACTGAAGGAACGAAACGCAACAATCCAAGCACTGTTACTTCACGTCGGTTGTCTTTGTGTCGGGTGGTACTATTCCGGACGAGCCGGCCTATTCATGCTGAAACCAGTTATGGCTTCAACGTGGCTCTACCACCTACAAAGGTTTATCCTTTCATTACAATCTCAAATGATGTTAAATAATGATACAGTCGAAGTTGGTAAAGAAACTAACTCTAGACGGGATTAGGGCTCTCAAGTGCAGCGGCCTGAACACACCAACAGGTGCCTGACAACAGATTTATAACTCGAGGTTGGTAGTTATACAGGCGGGATTGGAAAAGGTCCTACTAGCATGCTATGGTTTCATCAAAATGTTTTCTTGCACCAAAAGCTCCGTTGCAAAGATTCGCACCCACATCCATCAGTTTTGTGTCCGAAGACAATAAAAGCAGAGCATAGGTAGCTACAAAAATATTGAATTTTACAAGTTTTATTTCCATTCACGCGTCATACAAGTGTTTAACATAGACAATATTATTAATTGTAACAATGGTGATAACTATCATTTATAGTCATTTATGTTTTAAATACTTTTATTATATTGACATAATATTTTGTATTGTATTTGTTCATATCGCTCTAAATTGATTCTATTGTTTCAACACATCACTAAAACTCGTGAAATATTTCCTACGGAACACGTGTTAAAATAATCTATTTAAACTTTACTAGCGCCGCCCCTCAGCTTCCCACGGGTGTAATATATTTCCATGGGTGTTCAAACTATTAAAATGTTAATCCTAATACTATCCGATGCATTTTATTTACTAAATGAAATTAATCCTTCCTTAAAGACAAAGTACCTTCGTAAGTTAAAACCCATAAACACTTCAACAACTTTATTTTTGTTGCGC
The DNA here is from genome assembly GCA_014332785.1 of Antheraea mylitta. Lineage (NCBI taxonomy): Eukaryota > Metazoa > Arthropoda > Insecta > Lepidoptera > Saturniidae > Antheraea > Antheraea mylitta. The sequence continues at coordinate 3,847,877 of JACEII010000024.1, read as the reverse complement.
GTAATTTTCAATTCGTCATATCTCTTAGGATATTTACTAAAATTAAATGTTGTCAAGGGCAATACAGATAAAAAATACATTTTACACATAAATACATACTATATTATATTCGACACAACGTAAAAATGATTGCCAACTGTAGATTTCTACAATAATATATTACTTTTGTTTTGTATTAAGCCCTTAACTGTATTATGCGCAAACCCTAACTTACAGCAACATATGTGCAGAACGGCCAAAATGATGTATCTCACAAGGCTTAACCAGCACTAGCAATGTAAGTACACGAAAAATATTTTCACGCATTGATACGCTTTTTTTTAACTTGCCATTAATGTAACACACATATATAAACCACCCCTATAATAAAAAAACCTGGACAAATTATATACCTAAACTTTCCTCATGAATCACGTTTTCTACTGGTGAAAACAGCACGAAAATCTGTTTAGTAATTTTTGAGTTTATCGCAAACAGACAGACAGAAAGACGTAACAGAGGACTATGTGTTATAATATGTAGTGGTATATAAAACTTTCCGGAAGAAATTTTAGAAATCGTAGTGAAAACCGTTTAAAAAAATACTTTGCTTTGTTGTATGCTATTTATTGATTACAAACACTTATTATATGATCATTAATGTAATCAACGATATTCTCTTGCACGACTTCTCAGCTCTTCATAACAATACCCCATAGCGATTTTTTTAATCAACAGTTTTAACAGAACCTAGTAGTTATTAACTGAACATTTTTAATAAAACCCGTGAAAGACAAACATATATACATTTATTTTTAATAAAGTTGGGTTGACTTATCATAAACTAAAAACTCGCTGTTTAAAAGGTAGTATAATTTGTATGTAGAGTGTATCTATATTTATGGACAAACTTTGAATTAATGAAGTATTCATTTCAGTTATCATTACATAGTATAAGACAAAGTCCTCTGTTATGTTTGTATGTTCCCGATAAACTCAAAAACTATTGAACATCTCATACAGCTTTAACCAGTAGATATAATGATTAATGAGGAAGGCTTAGTATGTAATTTGTCAAGCTATTTATTATCAGGATAGGACACCCAGCACATTCCCTGCCATTCATTCAAAGAGCCAAAAAATAATTATATCAATACTAGCTATTTCATGCGGTTTTGTTTACGTTAATTTAAATTCAGGAAACAGCTTGGGGAAACCTGATCCTGAGAAATGTTCTTGTAGTACCACTGTATATGGGAAAATATAGAACTATAGAATGCTTAAAGTTTTTAACTCTCGAATATGTATGGCTTAGCGCGATGATTATGCCCATACCTTCCTTTAGGAAGAGCTTTATGACCCTGCAGGGGGTTTCTTACACGCTGATGATGATGAATTTAGACCTAATCTATTCCTCGATAACGGTTTTTTAACACTTATGAACACACGAAGAGTCAGTCTGGAATTGTCATTTATTTTCGCTTATTTATTGTCGATTTTTTATGATTATAATTAAGTACTAATGTTCTTTCTCTACTTACAAAACACAATAGCTTAAATAGTGTTTCGAATATATGTGTCTACGTGTGTGTATACGTATCCCTATATTGAGTCTGTCTCAAGGTGAACCAGAATGCAAAATATATGATATTCTGTGAGTTTTATCAGACGTACCTATTGTTTAATATTCATATAAGTCCATCTAGCGGAGTGACTTTAGAAGAACACAATGTTAAATACTCCAAGAAGTCAAAAGACTGAACAATCAAATCTATGTCTCTTATTACCGCTTGGGAATATAAATAAGGACAATTTAACAAATTTTTTACCTTCACCTAATAAACTGTCAAAGTAATTATGGTAAGGGATGTGATTAAAAATATATATAGTATATTTTTACGTTTTTACGGTACAAAGTATGCAAACATAAACGCAGTTTATATGATATTTAGGCGTCACTATAAGCTATAAACATAAAACCAATATCAAAGCGATTGCAGTACTAGTTGCAACGGTAGTTTACCACGATACGCCACTATAGTGGGTGTCCAGTCAGATAGAATCAGCAACATGACATTGAAGTCCCTCGTATTGCAGTTCTCATAGCGACGGTAACTACTTACCCTGTTACGCCACTACAGTGGATGTCCAGTGAGATAGAGTCAGCAGCATAACAGAGAAGTTTCTCGTGTTACAGTTGTCATAGCTACGCTGATTACTTACCATGACACGCCACAGTGCGCGACACGTAATACTCCGAAAATTTATGTCTTAGGCTCATTAAAATCAGTTCAGCCATTTTGAAGCTTACTCCGACAAACGAAAAATATTATAATTTTATGTATGTGTAGGTACTAGTTATAGTTTAGAATGGGAAACAAATTCTGTTTCATTTAGCAACCATACAGACTTTGAACGTACGCGCACAAAACAGGTTTTTGTGTGATTATGTGACCGTTGTAAAAACTACAAGGACGTCGTGGCGCGACGCCCCGCACCACAAGGCGATGTCTTTCCTAATTTATTTTCTAACTAGCCTTTACTCTCAGCTTCGCACGCGCTCAAATAAATCTAATCTACTTCTTCGGGAACTGTACGGTTCTATCAACATATATTGATGACTTTTTCTGTAGGGGTATCTAAAATTTCATGACGATCGGTTTAGTAGTTAAGTAGTGTAAACGTAACTGTTAGACCTATGCGGTAGTCCGGTGAAGCTGTTAAGACCTTGCTGGGTCAATAGCGTAGTCATTTCGCAAAAATGTTAGACCTATGTCGTAATGCGGACTTTAAGCAGCCCTCACCCCGCACGCTTCCTCCACACGCATCGCGACGTGAGCATATCCCACGATCTCCGGACGCGGCAACTTACCCCAGTCACTCGGGCTTTTACCAGCATAGAACGCTCAAGCTATCGAAGCGTCATCAATTTTATATGTATAACCAGCAAAGCATCCAGAGCTGTCAGAGCTATCGAAACGTCACAATGGTGTTTCGAGCGTCACCAATAACAAACAAAAGTTTCACATTTATAATATTAGTGAGGGTTTAAATGTGAACCCGTCAAAGTGCAATCGTGCTTCGCGAAGCAGTTTAGCATTTAGATCTAGAGATAAATTTTTATTCGACTGCGTAGACGATGGTTATATTTTTCAAATGTGTATTTTTCAAATTTGCATACAAATTTATTGGTTTTGTTCTATTTCTTTTTTTGCACGATCTTTCAACCTAACGATTGAACGGATATTAACGAACTTGTGGTCGTGCAGTGGTCAAAATTCGACCATGAGAAGGGTTAAACTGTTTTCCCGGTGTCTTCATGTATAGATAATATTATGTGCATTGATAACACTAAAGGTTGTCGAGAGGTGCTAAATAAGAAAAAAAGATTATCGGTTACCAAAACGAGAAGGAAAATCTACTAGACTGTTTTTTCTTCACCCATTTATATATACTAGTGGGCGCCCAGTGGTCGACATTCGACCATAGTTATTTGATATTTTAAAGTTTGAACTTAATTAGGTGTCTTTTGTCAAAGGGTATACTTCATTAATCAATGGTTTTTATCATGGCTACTCAGTTATTTGCCATGATCTTTGATTATATAAACATTTAAAAAAATCTATGTGTAAATGTAAATTGAAATTAATTGAAACAAAAATTACGTGGTAAAGCAAACATAACTTTACGAAAATAAAGAAATGTATCGCAACTCATGACACAATTTTCAATTCATTTTACACGACACCATGGGCGGGTGGTATTTGTGGGTGATATTGAATTAAATGTAGTCTGTTCATTATGAGAAATAGTGATATGCCCAGTATCATCGTCTGGAAAAATAATGGATACACAATACAATCAAATGGTGAATCCAATATAAAGATGTTTTTAATACTACCATTAGCTTTTGAAAATAAATTCTTTTTTGTTGATACATGAGGTTGAATCGCAACATTGTAACCGCGGAGGTCTAAGGTATGGATTGCTTTTACAATTACAATAACATTACAATAATAGCTAATCATTGTTGAATGTAGGATGAAAAAGGGTAATCGGAACGTAAGAGTTAAAAAATACATACAATCGAGCATAGCAACCTCCTTCACAACCTCTTTTAAACTTCGTAATTATTGACGGCTGTCAAAATGTCTTTTTTATTTACATGTGTGTATATGTTGTGTAAAATTCAAGCCGTAGTGTGAGTAGTGCATATTTTAATAAATTTAATGTACTTCTAATGCATTTTATATAAAATAAACAGCTTTCTGCACTTCTCCGCCATATAAACTTTAGCTATGCCAAATTTCAAGTTCACCCGTTGACGGGAAATAGGTTAAAAAGGGGTACAATATTTTTGATTCGCGTATTAATATATAGATTTAAGGTGTCGTTAGATTCGTCTTAATTGTCTGTGATAATACGACATCTTTAAATGAATTATAAGAAGGGATAGAAACAAGTTTTGTACATATTAATAAGAGCAAAAAGTTTCGATGGTTTTGCAGCCGTTTTTATTTTGTATATTTATTGCACAATTCGATAGCGAAGGTCTTTTGCGGAGTTCTTGACCTATATTCCGAGTGAACTTTATCATCGTGTAGTGTGTTTCGACGCGTAAAAGAAATTTAATTGAATTTTAAAATGTTAGAGTAAACTTTAACAATCTTCCTTTGAATAATACTCACTTTAGTTACACTTTGACTTATTCTATTTTACTTTTAAATTTGAAATTTCTCGAAGTGAAAATGAAAAGAAGTGTCTTTGAAATTCGGTGAGGGTAAACACTGTCGAATAGAGTGTCAAAAACACCAGGTTTGTCCGATTAACAAAGTAAAGCAATGTCGGACATGATCAGTACTTGGATAGGCGACAGCCTGGGAGCACCGCGTGACGCTGGCTTTCTGTTCTATTCCTAAATTAAAATGTTTTTCTGTAACACAGAAGTTTCATTTCTATCGTGTGTCTTTACGATACATCCAATTTTTAGTGAAGTCTGTATCTAGATTACTGATTTACTATTTACTATCAATACTAAAATATAATAGCAAAAGTAGATTCTATAAACGTGCGAGTTGTTTAGCTCAAAAACTCATGACGTAGGAGAATTCACACGAATGGTAAAGATCAATACAAGACAATAAAAACGTACCAATAAATATCTACGTATAGTAGATTGTTTACAAGTCACAGCTTACTGCTTCTACACCATATATTTACATATGTACTTTGGTTCGTTGATCTATTTAATACTATATTGTACACTAGGGTGGCCCAAAAAAACCGACTATATTTTTTTTTTAGTCTCGGGTGAAAATATGTTAGTTCTTGATGTTTTAAGAGCCCTCTCCAAAAGACAGCTCAAAAAAAAATTTTAAGAGGTCACTCCAAATTTTTTATAATTTCCAAAATCGTCAAAAATCGTTTTTTTTTTATTATTTTTCTCATTATTTTACTTTTTTCAACAAGAAAAATGATAAAGATCCTGAAAATCTCAAGTCGAAATTTTAATATTTAAAGGTAAAAAAAAAATAGTCGGTTTTTTGGGCCACCCTATTGTACACATTATAATATTCATTAACAATTTTATATAGTAATTTTATCTTAATTTGAAGAGCACTTGTTCTGTAATTGATTATGCCTATATACAATATCGTTCCTGGAATAAAGCCGTATGTGAAAAACCAATTTTACAGGGATGTGTTAATTTCTGTCATCATAATCAGCCTGTAAAAACACACTACAGGCCCATAGCCCTCTTCCAGAAGGAAGGTGTGGACATAATCACTTTACTAGTACATGATGTATTGGCGACTTCAAACTCCGGGAAATTCACAGTTTTATATTTTTCTACATACGATTATCAAAAACAATATTTTTTAAATTCAGGTTGTGCTCACGATGTTTTTCTTTACCATCAGCCTTTACCAATTGAAATTAGTAATAAACTCGTTGCTACATGCTGGTTTGAACCTACGGACATTGGATATTATTCCACCAATCAAATCATTCAAATACCACGACTTAGTTGCACGGCAAAGTGACAAACTATACTATACCAGAGGTTAAACCCGCGGACTAAAATCTCACGGTGTAGCGAACGATCGTATTGTTGGGTTCGTAGTCCGGTGAAGCTGTTAAGACCTTGCTGGGTCAATAGCGTAGTCATTTCGAAAAAAAAATCGTATTGTTGGGACGGCAAGCGATCGAACTATGCTACTCTCCTTGGATAGCCGCCCCAAAGGTCCACCCGGCGGAAGGTGGCCGTCTAGCTCTGTCCTAATAGGGGACAGACTGGGTATACACCAGCCGCTATTAGACACACAACAACGACTATTATGAGCTAAAGTATCCATATTCTTTATCCATGCCTGTTTAACCGTATACATTTTCTACAATCGGTATTCGTTTTCCCTTATTTTTTTTTCAATAAGATTATTTTTATTTCTTTTCATATTGCTCTCTTATTTATGGGATGGTCTATTTAATTCAAGGCGTTTTACAAGCTCGCGTTATAGACGAATTAAAAAAAATGTGCATACGTGTCACTTATGTCTTCGTTGCAAGAGGGTGCCAAACGCAATTTCACGGATAAATTATAAAACGACTGACTGTGAAATGAAATTACAAAAAATACATTGTTACGCCATATTGTTTTTTTTTAACTGAAAAGAATTCTCGCTGTCATACTGTTTTGTGAACATTTTAAAAAATAATGGCACTTATATTACTTTGTAACTTAACTTTTTGTTTTATTATTAATTGTTACTACCTATATTATAACATAATTAGATATGCACGTCTTTTAAATTTAACACTTTTTTGTCAAGAGTCATAAAACGTTTGGGATTTAAATACAAAAGTAGTAACTGAATGTTTTTGATTTTATGTTTCATGTTAAAACCACCGTTACATACATATTATTGCAGCCTATAGCTATTTCAAACCTCTTGAAACTTGCTGAGTTTTTTTTGCAATCAATGTGCTACTACATTATTACTAGCATTATCGAGTAATGGTATCGCGGATGATGGATTTGAACTAACGTTCCCGACAATATCACAACGAAAGAAAGCTCAAGGGGTTTGAATCAAAATAGGATTCCTTTGCCATTTTACGTATATGGGAACCTTTAAAACGGTTTGACAATTTTACGACGATTTTACGTCATCAAAGCAGGTTAGTGCACTTTAATTTAGAATTATTGAAATGACTCAGGAACTTTTTAACGTGTATCTTCGTCTGAATACATTTTGACAGTAATTATAACATGACAATGGCCAAAGCTTCGTCACCTATGTATGGGACAATCATAACAGTTGTATTCATAGAATTAAACCTATGGAAACGCGAACAAAACCGGTATTAGGATAAAATGCATAAAACCGACGTAATGTCGCTAGGAATAAAATGCAATATTGCTTGGAAGGTGTCGTATCGATCTAGATTATAAGGAAAAAGTTGATCGAATCAAGCTGCCGATATAGAAATATTTTCTATATACCTACGCGTCTAGGACTTGTTTTTAATAGACGTGAGTCAGAACTTGATGTGGTTACTTTATAGAATATTTATTAGTATTTTAAAATTAATGATGCTACCTACCGGTTTATATGACTGTAATGTTACGTAATATTTATTTATGTATATTTGCTTAGGTTTCTCGATAAACGCATGTTACCGGTGAAAGACTGGTTACTAATTAAAATAAAAAATAGGTTGCATGATTGTACTTAAAGTATTCAATCACTCAAAAAGGTTATCCGTTTTGTTCGGACGCTAGTTACCCGGACATCCGTAACTAAGAAATGGTGGTGTTTTTTACGTTCATAATCACCTGCTTAGCAGCCTAAATTGAGTACAGCATTGTTGAAATGGAAAAAGCCTTACACGATCACCCCCACATACACGATCACCCCCACACACGTGCACGCCTACACGCTTACATATGAAAGTGGAAGGGTTTACTTTTTTCCCTCATCGAACTGAAAAACTCTCAATTTTCCGATATTAAATATATGGAGGAGTTGTTGAGACGTGTATGCTTGGTACACATATACGGTTCAACAACTCATACATATATGGGTAGTTAGCTAGGTCAGCTAAGATAGGTCGCAATTTTGCATGCAACAGGCAACAGCCAAGCCGAGGTGTGCCGTGCACCCTTGAGCTGGTTGCCATAATAAAATCGGCTGAGTGCCTTAAGCGCTCGCCTTAGTAGTCCGGTGAAGCTGTTAAGACCTTGCTGGGTCAATAGCGTAGACATTTCGAAAAAAAAAATGGAAAAAGAATAGTCATTACAAGAAGGTAAAGCAAACATTATTTTATATTTTAAAACTGGTCTTAAAAGATTCTATATTAAAGATATCATTGATGATCTCAATTAGAACGACAGCGGAGAAAAAAAACAAATTGAAATATTCAATCACGTTTCATTTCACACCGAAACTTGTGCAGCTCAAGATGAAGCAATCAAGTGGTTAGAGAAGCATTATGAATCGGATCGTATGCTATTGTTAAAGCTAAAACTCGTCTTAGATTGTATTGCAATGAAAAAATAGATTAGTTGCTTTATAAATCAATAAAAAGTTTTTTTTTTTTATTTAATTACAAACAACATAGATGTATGTTGCTTGTAATTTTGTATAACATATGTATAAGATCATTGAAAAATGACATAGTAACATGTGTTCCAATAATCAAAGTCTTGCTATGTTTGTCTTTAATCTCGCTATAAAACCGATTACCCAGATATTTGATTTTGCTGATTAGTCTCACACCAAATGATCCGCATAATCCGGTTTTTACTGCTGCAGTACTGGTAAAGATATTGAATAAAACACTTGCATATCGACATGAATGTAACAGGCACAACCTGGCAACTGTTACATATATATGCCAATATGTTATAATCAATCAAATATTGCTATGATAATCTATACTAATATTATAAAGAAGTAAAGTTTCTGAGTTTGTGACGTTGTAGGGGTATTCTCAGGAACTACTGGTCCAATTTAAATAATTCTTTCAGTATTATGTAGTTAATTTATCGAGAATGGTTATAGGTTATATATTATCACGCTAAGACTAATAGCAGAGGAGCAGCAATGTAGAATGTTTCGAAATCGGGTATTTCTTCCTCTTGAGAGCTTCCGTTACGTGTTAGCATTAGTCCAAAGTAATTATTCCACGCGAACGAAGTCGCGGGCAGAGGCTAGCCATCCATATATTGAGGGCTTCATCATAAAGACGGGTATAATCAAGAATACATTCTTTACATGACAATAAAAATGTATGTAAATTCAAAAGTTATTAAAATTACAGGCAGGTATTAGAAACATGTAAATAAATGTATGTACCCAATAATTAACATTTAGTCATGTTCGTGTCAAGTATATGATTCAGCAAATTAATATATGTCCATGATTCGAGGTTACTTTCTCCGCAACAGGCATTGGTATCTTACTTCGTGGAATTAGTTTCTTCGACAGCATTATTAAGGCTATAAGAGAGATCAATTTGATGAGTTTCTTAATCGCTTCAAACATGATATGACAACTACGGAAAATAACTGAAAGGTTTATTTATCGTTGGTAAAAATGTAGATACGATGATTGTAAGCTTGTAAATCCACCCTAAAATCATACAATAAATACATATAATAATATATAATATACAAATTACATTTACCAATCCCATGCCGTCAGAGAGTGACATTTGAAAATTAACCGTAGTGTTTATTATAACGCCATCTATCGCCCACTCTTTATACTAAACTGTTAGTTCTACATAGCTCAAATGTTTGATATTTCTCTTATAAAACTCAAAATACTTATTTTTATCTGACTCCCTATTCATTACATTTGAACGTTTAATATTTATAAGGCGTTCCACGACGGTTATTCTTTTTTAATACCTAGGTAGGTTACTCAATAGAAAGTGTTTGACTACAATTTAACCTGTTAACTGATACTGATGATGACTAATTTAACTTTGTAACACATTAAGCTTTGAGGGGGCTTGTTTGTGGATGCTATATCTATACTAATATTATAAAGAGTTAATGTTTGTGACGTTGTGACGTTGTAGGGGGTAACCTCAGGAACTACTAGTCCGATTAGAAAAATTTTTTCAATAAGAGCAGAGCACCAATGAAGAATGTTTAAAAATCGGGATTTTTTCATCTTGAGAGCTTCCACTCCGTGTTAGCGTTAGCTCAAAGTAACTATTCTACCTGAACGAAGTCGCGGGCAGAGGCGAGTTAGCTATATTTTAACGATAATTTTTTTTAGATGATAGTTATCCTATGTTTTTCTATATATGCAAAATATAACGTTCAGTTGATTAGTTCAGGTGTGATAGCGTATTAAACAAACAGACTCACATACGCATTTATAGTATTTTTAAGGATTCAGAATACTTGGAAAACATAGTTTATGTTAAAGTTAGATGTTGTAATCAATATTCAATATTTATAATACAAGTAGTCTCGGCCGAACGATCTAAGTCTAAAATTGGCCGAGCTGCCTTGGTAACAAGAGGGCAGAACTTGAGCGCTACCCGTCAGACAGGTTCTAAGGTCCAAAAATAACCGCCGTTCTTGTAACGGTGCGTACGCGTTACCGCACACGTACACATTTCTCCTTTCACTGTATACTTGTTATATCTACTTGGTTATATCTGTTAAAGTATGAATTTAAATAATTTTTCGACGTGACCTTTTGAGATGTTAAGTAAATTGCGTAATATATATTTTTTTATTTAAAAGTCTTTTTTTTTACTTCAAAGCAAAATGGCGTATGTTAAAAACCAGTTTAACTATATTTATGATATCGAAAGACTGGTTCCACCGTTTTCGTTTACTCCATTAATCTTAATATATAACATATATTCGTGGCTTACTATTGTTTCGTGTTAAACATCTCTAACTGAGAACTCGTTTAAGGGGCAACTAAGGAAGAATAGCTGCGCGCCGCTTCATTGTATGTACCTCAGAACCAGAACTCAGAACCTTAGTGAGGGCTGCGTACCTTCACGATATTGGTTATAAATAGTCCATACCTGTGTGGAAATGACCATTTAATATTAGTATAAGATCCTCAATGTTTTGACCTTAAAATAAAATTGAAAAGAAAAAGGTACATAAAAAAGCAGGAAAGTGATGAATACCAAAATTTACAGTTAATCTTTTCTTAACGTGCATTTATAAATAACAAGGAAAGATCGTCTCTGTGGTTGCGTAATGTGCGACCCGACGAGAAATATTTACGCTACGTTTTTAAGAATTCGCGATGAGTTATTGGAAATCAATATTGAGTATGGTAAATATATAGTATTTGTTGGTGACGTCATTTGGTAATTGTATACTTAGATCGCACGTGATTTTATATTTCTTATTGGAAAATATAGGATTTTCTTTATCTGAGTGACAGGAAATTATAATTGTATTCGACAGGATCGCGACGATTGTACTACTGGCGTTATTCCGGCTATTGAGACGAACTTAGACGTATCGCGTTCTGAGATAAATAGAAGTATATTCAACTACCATTGACTTAAAAAATGTTTAGTCTTCTTATTGGAAAATATAGGATTTTCTTTGATCTGGCGGTAGAATATGGTAATTCTTTTTGACAGCATTAGGACGTCTGTACTACTAGCGTACTACAGAGAAATACATCTACCTTGGAAAACAAATTGGCTTTAACAGAAAACAAAATGAACAAGAAGTAGAACGAAGAGTACAAAATACTTGGAACAAGTACTGGTCATTAAAAGAGATATTCAAAAGTAACATGCCAACAAATATCAAAACAAAAGTTTTTTTTTTTTTTTTCGATTTGACTACGCTATTGACCCAGCACGGTCTTAACAGCTTCACCGAACTATTAAGGCGAGCGCTTAAGGCACTCAGCCGATTTTATTTTGGCAACCAGCTCAAGGGTGCACGGCACACCTCGGCTTGGCTGTTGCCTGTTGCATGCAAAATCGCGACTTATCTAGCTAATCTAGCTACCTATTCATATATGTATGAGTTGTTGTAACGTATATGTGTACCAAGCATACACGCCTCAACAACTCCTCCATATATTTATTATCGGAAAATTGAGAGTTTTTACAGTTCGATAAGGGGAAAAAAGTAAACCCTTCCACTTTCATGTGTAAGCGTGTAGGCGTGCACGTGTGTGGGGGTGATCTTGTAGTGTTGTAGCGGTGATGTATATTTGTGTGTCACCGTATCGCGCAAGCAACGCACTCAAGGGCTCCCTACCGAGGGACCGAACCTAGGCTTGAGCCGCTGCCGTGGGAGGCCTAATCGGGTCCAAAACAAAAGTCATGATGTCATGCCTCCTACCCTGTCTAACCTACGCATGTCAAACTTGGAAATATACATCCAAATTAAAAAGTAAAATCACTACCTGCCAACGTGGATTAGAACGAAGCATACTAAATATTAAAAGGATGCAAAAAAAAAATCGTCACACAAAAATTAGAGAAACCACCAAAGTGACGGATGCTTTAACTTACGCTAAGAAACTAAAATGGAAGTGGGCTGGGCTCGTAGCGAGGCTAAAGGACGAGAGATGGACCAGCACGGTAACAACGTGGAAAGGCCCACGAGAGGGGCTGACGAGTTGATAAAAGTAGCCGGTACTTGCTGGCCGCAAATAGCTCAAGATAGAGATACTTGGAATTCTTTAGAGAAGGCCTTCACCTTCACTTAGAGGAGGGGTTCATGCAATGAAACCTCTATGTAGAAATATATATATATAAATGAAATACGTGCATAAAACATAAATATTATGGTTTCTTTTGTTTTTTCTGTAAACTATGTATGTTTTGGTTTAAAAGGTTTGGTTTAAAAGGTTTATTATTATTATTATACTACTAGCGTAACACACACTGTAGAGTCAGACATATACGTGAAATGTTTCGTTTTATACAAAGTTACCAGACACATAAGTAGGATTACGTCATCATGCCTATGGTAATAAACCCGTCTAAATGTCAATTTTTTTAGTTTGTCGCGTTTGTGGATCGTCCAATGCATATCCAGTAGTTAAAAGGCTAACAGGACTTAACGACAATAATGAGTGATGACTGTGCCGTTCTTTACAGAGCGCAGTGTGCCGTCCATTAAACCGTAGCGCAAAAAAGGACGAAATTGAAGACAAATCGTTAGTTAAGAGTACTTAATTAAACTGTCCATTGCCTGTTTGAACACAAAGAACTTCCACGAACCTTAACGAACCATTTAAAGTTAAGGAAAACCATCGTAATAATAAAGCGTTATTACAAATTAATGTAAGATAACCGTTTCATTTAATCATTTGATAAAATACGGTTCGCGAAATTAAAGATTGCTTTTTATTTACTTCAGTGATATAGGACATAATGCGTTAAATTGAAATTCGTAAAATCAAAATACTCTTTATTCAATTTAAGCCTTGAGAAGGCACCTATGAAAGTCAAAACTACCACCGGTTTGGAAAATAACCCAGTTATCGAGAAAAACCGGCAAGAAACTCGGTCTGGTTTATCTTTTAATTATACATAACGTACTTTTTAATTATTACAACATATTAGACGTATACTTACAATCGCTTTTATTGGATGCACAGAGAGAGAGAGAGAGGCGTCATTTCCAGACGTCACAATCGTTCACATATTGATCCACGCTATAATGTATGTATGTGTGCCTTATGTATTAAAACCTCTTGACATAACACTTGGACCTAGTAGTTACTAGTACTAGAACATAGTAATTATATATTGCAGCAATATATGGGTGTATATAATATTTTTTTTACTTTAGAAATCTTCATTAGAAATTTTAATACAAAGGAGCCTGGGAAAAGTTCCTAATATAATGTAGGTCAATTTAGATTAAGACCAAATTTTTGGAAATTTACCTCCTAAAATCGTTGAATGGTATGTTATACATTGATTATTTCTGCGACTATATCTATACATAAAGGTCCTTAATGTATTTTGAATAACTTGTATTTGAATTAAAGAATTAATTAATAGTCTGAAAAGTAACTGAATTTCCTCACAAATTCTGAACACAATTTCTCGTGTTTCAAGAGTTTGCTATTCGAAGTAAAAATAATACCGTCATCGGAAGCGGAAGGTTGTGGAAACCGAATTCTAAACAAAGAAACAAAAACAAAACAACGATTAGTTGTCGTAATTGATATGACCTCCAAGACTTACATAATCATTACGAAATAGCAATCTTCATTCCGACCGTCGTCCACCCTCGTAAAGTATTCAGATCTCATAGTGTTACGCGATTATATAACCAGTAATCATGTCATTATTAGACCTTTGTACGTGACGTACCTTAAATGACCACAAGGAAGAATTGCCAGTAGATATTATGGTCGCAATCAGTATCTTTATAGTTCCATTTATTTAATTAGTTTTGTTCAAAGAATTGCTTTGTTTATTGCGTTTATTTAGCTTATCTGACTAGGAATATAGTTACAGTGAGTTTAAGGATGACAAAGAATTGAAAACAGTACAGAATTGACACAGGTAGTAAAGTAAAATAAACCAAAATATTTGCGTTACGCTTACGCCACTTCCCTAAGAAGGATTTTAAATTAAGTCACAAAGATCATAGATATTGAAATTACTTTTAATTTGTTGCCAACTCAGGTACATTGGTTTTAGGAAATCAATAAATAAAGATTTAAACTAGCTTACAAATTTTCATAGTCCGGTAGAGCTGTAGCTTGGTTCGTAGTTAGTTCGAGAAAAAAGAAGCTAACAGATTTTAAGATTGCAAATCTGATACCGCTCATGAAGCGATATCGTTTGATATATAGCGCGTGGTTGCTTAATCATTATGAACATCTCCTTATTAGCAGATTTTATATTTTAAAGAGACTATGATGATTCACATAGAATTGATTCCATTACTCTCATAAACAAATTATAATCGTGAGATATTATACCTAAAAGTTACTAGTTAGGCACTACGCGTTACTTACCACGAAATCGCATTAATAGATTCACAGAAGATAATTTTTGTTACACTATTAAAGACTACCTTTACTTAATTAAAGTCAGGAGAATGTCTGACGGGACAGATGTTACAACGAACTCTGTTAACAGCTGCGAAAAATACAGTTGCTCGTAACGGGAATGCTTTGTTTAATTCTCCGTAAAATTATACACTCAATTCGATTTTTGGGGAGTAAATAGGTTTTAAATATACTCGCAAACCTTCATGATGCAGCTGTTACAATTTAGCTACATAAAATATGCTGATGTCTGTTAGTCTATTTTTATAATCATCTGAATTTCTTTGTTATTAGATTTGATACTTTTTTATGTTCTAGAAAATTATCGATTTATGAAATGGTCAAAAATATCTAATCGTTGAAAAATATAGGCTACAAATACAGGCCACAGGATGTCTTATACTTATATAATGCAAATGTCTCTGACCGTTAAACTATTTTTTTTTTTTCGAAATGTCTACGCTATTGACCCAGCAAGGTCTTAACAGCTTCACCGGACTACACCGTTAAACTATTACTTTTGTTTGTTGCTAGGCTAACAGTATCTGTATTAGATCATAATATATTCGTTTCAAAGTGTTTTTTATTGAGTCGGTAACAATAATAGGGCTTTTATTAGCAAAGGTGAATTGAAGATCAGAGAAGTTGAGAAACAACAATTAATTTATTTTTGGTCTTCAGAACGTTCCATATGACATTATAAAAATAACATTCTTTTTATTCCGGCTAACGATAAACAAAGATTTAATTGAAAATACCAATATATATATTCTCAAAAAAAACCGTCCTTTAGCAATCGAAACACGGCCGGCCGTCTTTATTTAAGTAACAAACTATACAAGTTGCCATAAAAGCGCTTCCTTATCCATACAGTTACAAACAAACCAAACAGAATAGCATTTGATCAAAACAAACGTGCACGTTACGTTTGAGAATCAAACATGGCCGTTCGGATCTGTCAAATTTGGTGGAGCGGAATGAATTTTAGACATTCACTGTATTTTTAAATTTCCAAAAGTTTGTAAACGACCATTATATCATCAAAGCAATTGTTCATTAAATAATGTTGTTAATATGTTTATATTATTAAGCAACTGTGTCACCAAATATGACATCTTTTTCTATATAATTTAATTCTAAACCGGCTG
>JACEII010000024.1:3736932-3816718 GCA_014332785.1 Antheraea mylitta | reverse complement strand
TGGTATTTGAACCTTTTGAAAATCGTTTACTTATGTAACGATCGTCTGTATCCATTCATTGTGAGGAAAGAATAAAAAGAAATTAATTAACACGTATTTTAGTGTAAATTACGTTATCTAGCGGTTGCGATGATTACAGATAGGCACACATTTGAGTTTAGAATATTAATCTCTGGACTGACCAAAACCATAAGGGTTTCAATTCCATACAAACAAATGTGGACCTTACGAACTACAGACTTAAAACATTGTTGGCTAAAGTTACGTTATAAAAATGATTTGCTAAATATAATCTAAAATAAACTGGTTACATATTTAAAAACATGATCTGTCTTTTTTAGAACTGGATCTTAAAAAAACAGCCGTGGGTGTAATAAAGTACATGGTGTCTTTATTGAATTAAACCTTTCCTCTTGTCTCTTTCATACCAAAACTACTCGTGGTAGGTTCTGATGCCACAGACTTACGGCCAGGAACAAAAAACTTAATGTTATGTCTTTGTCAAATTATGAAGCATAGACATATATCCTATTTACTGTGGTTCTCTTACCTTCTAAATTGGGACCTTTTACAAACCTAACATACCAAAAGATCGTAGATGTCCCAGTGGTCGAGGCTACTTTTGAAATGCACAATGCTCCAATAATGTGCAGTCAATCTCTAGAGCTGAAATATAAAGAAAAGATTTTACACTCGCGAAAAAAGCGTGCCATTTTATTCCTATTGCGCCATCAATTAGGGCAGGATTAATATGAAATGACCTCTCACAGACAATAATTTCAAAGAAATCCCTTAATAAGTTGAAATTATAAAACTACAATTTTAAGACGTTAAAGATCAGACCATTGACGATTTACAAATTCTAATAGCAGTCAATGACTAATACAAATTTTCAATATACGTCACACTTGATAAAATCACACGTCGACCTTCCAAGCCTAGTTGTCAACTTGACCCGAGTAACTTTAACTAATTGTACGGCCTCAAACGAGGCTACGTGTAAACAAAATCTCTAACTATTATCGTACAGGTATGTGTGGAACTGATAGTATTATGTCTGAATATAATCATATCTTTGTTGGTCACTTTTGTTTTTTCTTGTTTTCGAAGGTTTTAATGTAAGTACTCACTTGAGTAGTTACGAGTAAACAATCGTTTACCTTGGAATAATTTACATAAAGGAATACTTGTATATATATAAACAATCTGTATGGCCGATCATTTTGAAAAATGACACACTTTTTCTTTTCTTTTGCTATAGCTAAGTTGTATGTTGTTCCAGTACCAATATTACTTTATAAGAGTTCCATTACTAGGCCAAAGGTTTCTTTCTGAGGGAAGGTATGGGCATAATTACCAAACACGCTCATCACGTATAAGCAAAATTGAACCCCGAAAAATCCACAGTTCTATATTTTTTATAAGAATATTTCTCAGGTTCATTGTGCTCAAGATATTTCGTTTACCGTTAGTTTACCGATATTGTTACCAATTTACATTGGTAAATATACGCAAATTCCAAAGAACACTGGTCGGTGCCGTGATTCGCATCTGAAGGGTTTATATCGTAATTTGATCGATCAAACCGCTCAACCGCCGTAACTAATGACAATTGTGGTACTAGGCTGTATTTGATTTTTATCATTTTTTATGTAATGAAGGCACCGTCGATTTCTTGCAGGAATATAATGAACACAGACATTTTTGAACATTAAGATAAATGCAATCATTGATATATTCTGATCAGTCTCAATAAGACATGTTTCTCTTCCTCAAAATATTCGTATTGTGTAACTGCTTAGTGAATTTCTCAATAACAGCACAGCCTAGTATATATCACCTTTATAGGCGATAAAAAGTTTTAATTCAGGTAAGGTATTACGTGTGTGTGTAGCTCAACATTGCTAACGAACTTATTCTTCATGATGACTTTATAAAAAGTAATTAATATTATTAATGTTCTGTTGGACAAGCGTTGGGTGATTCTTAAAGAAATTAATAAAGTTACTGTAATGGGGTTTTTACTATATGTAGAATGGTCCCGACCTAGTCCAGTACAGATACCTGAAGAAAATATCGCGATGAAATCATAGATGATCGTAGGACTTTTTCTAAGCTCTCTGAATAGCTACCACCCTGGAGTTGTAAATCTGTTGCCTAGCACTATATGCTTGTTCTGCTTCACCTGAGAGGCAGTCCTCTTCTACATTTAGTCTGCTTACCATCTTATACCTCATTTTAACATCAGATCATATTGTGGTCAAACGCTGTACATTGCCTGTAATGTCTTCAAAAAATTATTTGTCAAACTCAGCTTGATAATAATATGATTTTCCTTCTCTAAGCTACTTCAGATTTGCGAACAGCTCTGTGTATCGTATCTTTCTAATTACATGAGTGGTAATCTGCCGGCTCTTTAGAGGTTGCAATAAAACATCGTTATTATTGAAACGTAAAATTGTACACGACTTTTGTACAATGCTGAGTACATTACATTATTACATACATTCAGTTTGAATTTAAACAGCAAGAAGTTTAAACACTAAGTAAATTCTTAAAACAGACATAACGATATCCGCTTAGATATGATCAGGTACGTACGTTTTCCATCATACGTATGATGCGATTAAATTTCTATTTTTAGCGTAACCTGTTCAATGGCGTGGTATTTTACGAGTTGTGAGAGAAAACCGTCCGACCGGTCCGTCATGATCGTTGCAAATCTATCGAAAACCAGGTGGATTCCATTGTATAATCCTGCTTTACTTGTTTTACCTATGTTATGCTTTCATGATTTTTTAATCTACATGATACAGAATTCTCTAAAGAGCATTATAATTTGTTTGTTATATTTTGCAATCGTACCATTGGGGTGTCAATACTTATGTGCTTAAAGTGTGGTAGGCTATGTTGATACGAGGTTATACAACTTCTAAAGATTTGGATGTTCTTATATTTGCTTCTCCTATTTTAACATAGATTAGACGCAGAGAATATAATTCATTTACATCTGCACCCATGTGCAGATAACTTAATTTAGGAATATGGTGCAATGGACTTGGAAGTCAAGCTACGTGTAGCAATACAAGCCTCACGTTGTGTTCAGTGTTAAGAGTCTCTCAATAAAATTGAATTAACCATACATAAGAGGTAGTGAATGACTAAGGCTGGTCATATATTTCCAGATCTTTTTGAGTATACCACTTTTCCAGATTATAAACTAATCTCATCCAGGACTGCACGTAGGATAGAAACATAAATTACGGATAAGCCTTCTACCGGGCGACCTGTTTTTAGTGTTTTTTGTAAACGAATGTCATAGATCTTACGTCTACCTGAAAGGTGAAATGTTTATATGTCCTGGGTAAACTTTCCTTTAGAATTCATTCTCTAAGTTGATTTAAAAGGTTTAGATAAGAAAATAATGTTACAGGGATAGTTCCCGACATATTACCAATGGGAAATCCCAATATTTGTCAATAACATTCCTACTAAAACGTATTTCATCTGTAGGAATGGTGACAATTTTTTTAAACACTTCCTCAAGACAATCCAGTATTAAAAACATGAATGGGAGTGAATAATGCAACTTTTTTGTAATCGTTTTTATAAGCCTTTATTGAATTACGTAATCGAGTTGAACGTGTTTATTTATTAAAGAGAAACTGCTGGTTAAAACGATGCTATAAGATTACTTTTCAATGCGTGAAAGTGACTCGATTATTATAATCATATAGGTACAGAACCTTTGACTTATTTGTTTTGATATTAGCTAGTTTTTTTTTGTTGACTGTTGATGTGTAGTGTTTGAGAATAGGCGATAGAGAGAATTAACAATCAAGTGCAACTTTTGGAACACATCTTCAGGTGCTCGGTGTTAGATTTTCAACATGCCCATGTATGCAACAACCCTACCTTCCTGTTATGGTTTCCGACAGATCTCGCT
Source organism: Antheraea mylitta (assembly GCA_014332785.1). NCBI lineage: Eukaryota > Metazoa > Arthropoda > Insecta > Lepidoptera > Saturniidae > Antheraea > Antheraea mylitta. Next base: position 3,812,772 of record JACEII010000024.1, on the reverse strand, counting down.
TACAATTCGGCTTCTTGTCATTTTGACATCAGAGAACCACAGCTTATAAAGACAGGCCGATATATACATCTGTTTTAATCAAAAGTTTGAGTTTCTGTATTATTCATTTTGATGCTTATTTAACCATACTTACATGACGATACTTTTCCCATTCATTAAACATGGGGCTTTTTCCACTTTTTAAAAGTAAATTTTTATCTTGCTTGTTTTATTAAATAACTTACTAAATGTTATTGATTCTCCATCTATTATGATCCCTTGTGATCGATAAATCTCTATATGGGCGTTAAAAAATTAATTTATATATTTTAATTACAGAATAAGAGAATTAACAAAATTTGGTAGTTTATTGAGTAAAATAAAAACAAAAAAAAATTAAAAAGTCAAAAACCCTATGTTAAATTAATGGGAAAATTGTTATTATTTAGCCACGGCTAAACAGCATGGTATTTTATTTTACTTTTTGGGCTATAGTGGATTTAAACGATACCCAAGTAAAAAAAATCAATTTGGTAAATAACGGACAACCTAATATAGACAGATGACGTATGTAACTACTGTATTGATGGAACGTTTAAAAACTCTTCTATAATAGTGGCGCCATCTATCGTTTGCGGTTGTTAACAATACTTCAATGAGTGGTTTTCCCAACGTTGTTATTGAATGTAGGTGGACTCTGAAACCAATTTTCACATATGTAATAAGACCCGTGTTGTTTATATTCCGAGTGATCTCCATGTCCCATGTAAGGTCACGAAATTGCCGTTTGCGCCAGAATGAATACACACTAAGTACGGACGACCATCAATGGCCGTTCATTATATAATTAGTAATAAATAAAGGCATAATTTACATTTACAAATGGTAGTTATGCATTGAGAAACAGGTGATGTATTATATTACAATGTAGCCAGTAATTAATTTACACAATAACCCATTTCAAGACTCGAATTTGTTTACATTAACGAGTATTTAAGAAAATGTATTTAGTAGTAGCTACTAATCTTATAAATATAATTATGTATGTAGTGTTTTATGAAAAACTTTAACAAGGCTACAAATCTATAAGGCCACATTAAAATGTTTAAAAATAGAATATTCTAATACTATCTAACATTATTGATATGAATCTGTTTGTTTCTTATTCATGCTTTAACTATCCAACCGATTGTAATGTTTTATATATGTTGTCAGGAGTATAGGAAAGGATACAAGAAACTATTCGTCTAAATAAAAAATAACTGGTCCCAAAGCAAAAAATACTTTATTGCTTTAACGTAAACAAAAACACCGGCAATAGCTAGTTAAATGTAATTTGTGTTATAAGACTTTATGTCTAGGATTAACAATAGTAGTAAATTGTATATAGTATTATCTACCTCGCGACTTTAATCTGCGATACATTATAATAAATACCTTGATAACAATATATAACTTAGCGCCATCTAGAATGAGTTTAGTGAAACAGATAGCATAAAACTGTCTCCAAGAAAAACCCATAGAAACTTTCATGATAATCGGGAAACAATGATGGGACATTTCGATCTCAAATATAAGGTATATACTGACATCTGTCTTTGTCTGTATAGATAGGTTGTAACAAACTTTGAGTTTGCTTTAGTATAGTTATATACTATTCTTCCATATGGAAATACTACATTTTACTTGGATCAATACGTATTACGTTACTCTTTATTGCCACCAAAGAATATTAAAAGATATATGAACTGACATAAATTTGTTTTTTTCTACGCTTCTTATATAGATATATATGTGAGAATGAGAATATAAGAGTGATTGAGAGTAAGGAAATGCCTTGTGACATTGAGTTCGCCAATTAACTCAATCTCAGTTCAAAGTGCGATAAAGTATTCATTCATATAGAATTAACTAAATATCAAATTTTCTTTATTCCTTTGGTTAATTCAGATTTCAGTAATCTGAGAAAAGCCGTTTTAAGAAATTAGTTAATTAAAATTACATTCCTTATTCGTTGTATTATCAGCATATTTACAGGTGATTTCCGTGTAATATAAAGATCAAAGCATAAAGAGAACAACAATAATTTAAGACTTCCTACGGAAGGGTAGCTTAACGATTTATTACTCTTTACAACGGTAGATATTTTGTTATTAGAGTTTTTATAATTTACAATTTTTTTTAGAACGCGGTCTAGGTTATTTTTATTAACAAGACAAATGGTATCTTACGAATTATTTACCTTCTATGAAGTGATTGGTCAGAATTTGTAAATATTCTTATTACGTTTAACACTGATGGTTCTGCAACTTATGAGCAACTTTCCTTTTAATCTCTGTGAAGATTATTCGAAATAGTTCGGCTAAGAAAAATAAATTTAGTGAAGTGAAACATTATTTTTTCAGGTAACACTAAACTCAATTTCAGTTTTTTTCTATAATTAGCTGCTGATTCCCGCGAATTAGTCTGCGTTGTCCTATAAATGCGTACGAAACCGCCTTATTTTTCAACGTCAAGAAAATACTCTTTAAACCTTTAATAACTACATACGTATGACTGCATACATACATAATTGAAGCTATCGTATCTCTTGGTAAGGACCAAGTTTCTAAGAAATACAATATGATCGTAACTTATCCAGTGGTTTTTGAGTGACACGCACAATGGCAAACCTCTTGAATTTGATTTATAGAACAACGATATGGCTCCACTGTTGTTACGGTAAGTTCCGTACAATTTAAGAACATTGGAGATCAACGAGAGATTAACAATCCTTTACTAGGTGCACACTAACGCATAAAACACCATACAATAATGATCGCAACCAAATCAGGATTTAAATAAAATAATAACATTAGTTGCTCACATTTAAAACGATTTTTAAATAGATTATTAAATTTAACGATAACAGAAAAAAGGTGTGGATCAAGAGTCTGCAGAAAAAAAAACCAAGTCAGGATATTGCTAGCACCGTCTTTGTAACTATGTATTGATTGACTTTCCCCGAAACTCGAACTAACTAAGCCGTGCCACTACGTCAAGTATTCCATATGGTATAGAAATGGTAGTAAAATTGGAAGATAAACGTTAAACTATTATGTCAAATCATGGTCACAGTTTAAATATGAGAGACAGTAGGAAAACTAATTACAAACATTCGTAAACGGCACACTTCACACAAACATGCGTGGTGGTCGAGTGATTTGACCGGTGGCATATCATTTTGATGTTCGCGGGATCGAACCTCAACATGTACCAACGAATTTTTCGGAATTAGCGTAAATATACTATTAAAACTGATAGCATTATCGACTGACGATGAAGGAAACCTTTCTGACAACAATTGTAACTGAGTTTTTCTATATTGGATTAGATGTTCTATATTAAAACTGTGGATTTTTCGGAATTTGAAATCTATACTAATATTATAAAGAGGTAAAGTTTGTGAGTTTGTGACGTTGTGATGTTGTGGCGTTGTAGGGAGTAATCTAAGGAACTACTGGGCCGATTTGAATAATTCTTTCAACGTTATATAGCTCATTCATCGAGAATGGTTATAGGCTATATCATCACGCTAAGATCAATAAGAGCGGAGCACAGGTGAAAAATGTTTCAAAATCAGGATGTTTTTCCTTATGAGAACTGCTGCGTGTTAGTGTATCTATTCCACGCGAACGAAGTCGCGGACAGAGGCTAGTCGCCAATATGGCTTGAACTGACATAGTGATTATGGCCACACTTTCCTTAGGGAAGTTGCTTATAAGCTTATGGTCCTGCAGTGAGTCTTATAGACTGATTACAAGTTATGGTAAAAATATTAACAACATAGTTGTGTCCGTGACATCATAGTAGACCATTGCAATAGAAACTTTAAGTTCAAAAACGAAAATTAAGAACGCGTTTACACCACTCTACTTCGAGTAACTCATTTAATTTATTCTTTTACGTCAAAACTCATTACACTCGTACGCAAGTTTACATAACAATTAAGTTATAACGTAATATAGCTCATAATAAGCAAGGAGTGATTCATAATTTGCCTTTTCCTGTACACTCAACTCGTCGTTAACTCTGCATTGTGTTAATCGGACGGATTAAGGATTCATTATTGAAATGAATTAAGGTCGCCGTATCACATCTGTAGGTGGTAGAGCCACACTGAAGTAATAACTGGTTATAACGGCTCGCTCGGGGTACTAGCACCCGATCCACAGAAACACCGACGTGAAGTAACAGTGCTTGTTGGGTTTTGTTCGGTCAGTAAGAGCGCCGGAGGCCCACCTCCCTCTCTTCCCTCCTCCCTTCCCCACCAACACAGGCTGACAACGCACTTGCGACACCTCTGATGTTGCTGACTTTTATGGACAGTGGTGATTACTTAATAAGAAGTTTTGTTTACCCCCTATAATATAAAAAAGTCGCAACTTTTGGTTTTGAAGTCTATGTTGAAATGAGTCGTTTGCGAAAACTAAATCTAATCAAAACTCTTCGGCTACTGGTATTTTGGTATAGAAATAGGTATAGCGTTCTGGCCGTTTCAGTCAAATCATGCAAAAATACTACGTTTACGAATCTAATCATACAAAAGTGTCTCTTTAAACCGATGAGATTATAAATATCACTGTTATTTCCCAAAGGTGTTCAAAATAATAATAAATTTTAACGAAAGTGACTTAAAATTGGATGAAGAGTTGCACAGCATATGTATTTAAAACAAAATTCAAAAAGAAAAAAAATAATAGAGACAACTCGATTAATCTAGTAAAAGTACATAGTTCCCACTAAACAATAGCATTTTTACAGGAGCCAAGTCACGAGTAATAATTAGTATTAATACTAGACAAAAGTTTAAAGCATGCATAGAAGATATATGAGGAGGATATAAGAGAAATTTATGGAGTGTGTATGTAAAGCATGAACGTAAGGACCACTCTCTCACAGAAAACCGACGTGAAGTAATAGTGCTTGCATTGTTGCGTTTCGTTCGGTTAGTGAGAGCACCGGAGACCTATCTCCCTACCCCCACCTTCCTCTTCCCCTCCCCCCTTCTCTACCGACACAGGCTGGTAACGCACTGGCGACTACTCTGGTGTTGCTGATGTCTATATGCTGTGATCACTTAACATCAGGTGAGCCACCTGTTCGTTTACTACCTATGATATAAAAAAGAAGTTTAGCGCGTAGTAAAAATTGACATTTTATACTAATTAACGTAGATTGTAAACGGCGACGGCCAGCCAAGGTCTTAACAGGCACGCTTACCCACATCGGACTTTGCGATCGCCTTGTACTGCGGTAGTTAGGCTTTAAGTGTTAGTTAAGTTAAACCTAAAACATAGTGTTAAGCAAGTCGTAGATACGTTTAATATTATATTCCTGAAGTCAGTATTACCAAATATGAATTCCGTTGATAAATAAAATCTCGATATCACAAGTAGAATTAATAATATAAAAAATCGACTTACAATACTTAAAGGTATTGATGAACCCTTCAGTTGGGTATAGCTAGGTAAAATACTTATTTTTATTCTATATGTACGTTGTAGTTCAATATTATACTCACAGATACTTTCAAAAAATATTATTCTCCTTCCGCGTGATCAAGTTAAATTTGCTTATTTTTTCTCTGCTTTATGCTGTTATATTTTTAAATTCATAGTTCTACTCGTTTAAATAAACCTTCTTAAAGAAAGGAATGAAAAGAACTTTATAAAAAAATAAAAGAACACTTCAATTTTTAATACACGTAAATATTCCTAATTCTATTGACTAAAATGCAGATGTCTATCTCAAAAAATTGCTGCCGAATTAGTCGACAAAAGATTGAGTATACAGAGTGAGTGGTAAAAATCCTGACAAGCATGTAGAAGTCACCACTGTTCTATACATCAGTTATGCAAACTTAAGGAATTGCATGCACAGAACTCGCCGAATTCAAATATCGCTATCGGATGGTGCATTATTGTGAGTTTAGGGCTGAAACACAATCAGTTCAATATCTCAAAGAAGAAAACGCACTGTAGACCTATTTGTAATTGCTAAAGGCGCTTAAATAGTTCAAAATTTCATTATAATAAAATTTTCAGAGTTTTTGGCGGGATCTTAGTCTGTCATGTAGTGGTTTTTATATTTTATTCATAATCTTGTGTTATTTGACTCTATATTTTGTAAATTTTGTTGTGTTTTACGTAGTATAGTTAGTCTATTGTGCATAAGTGAAGTAAATAGAAAATAATACCACGGAGCATGAAATTCTTAAATGCCACAAACACTCCCTGGAAGGTTCTAACAAGGGTTCCACCATCTTGTTAGAATATTGAAATAATCACACGACGCTTGTACTATTATTGTACTATAACGTCCATTGAAAGAAAACATTGACACTGGCAAGTGCTTCTGGGGAACCAAAACAAAAAAAAGAATAAGATCTTCTTTTTAGCAATTAGCCTAAATAAAAAAATATAAACAGGGATGGAACAACACATATTCTTATATCTATGGCCTAATAGGCTTCGTCTAATTCCATACAATTACTATCAGTGGATTAAGGGCGCACGGAAGGGAAATATTCATCAGTATAGTATAATATATCATACATAAGCCAATAAGTGTGATTGTTAGGAAATATGTGGTTGTCATGATTCCGGATATAATGGAAAGGCGATACCATTAGATTAATGAGCCTCTCTAGAGTTTTATATACACGTATATCTGTATATATTTCATAGAACCCTTAAGATAGATATTTACAGCGAGGTCGTTTTAACTAACAAGCAATGATATATTATTCCTTCGCAATTGCTTACAAATTAATTAGTGACTTTATTATTCTGCTGTTACTTATCCCTCGTTCGTTATTATCTTTGACATTGACATTTAGTATAACGTGCAAAAAAGCAAGTACTATGCTGCAACTAATATGTGTGAAAGGAAGAGCACTTAACGTTGCCCACACTCGAAGTCACGATAAGTATAACAAATATTCATTTGATAATTATGTCATTGTTAAAATTGTAATAAAATATATATAAAACAGGATATTACACAACAGTATATTCTACTCTTAAACGCAATTCTAAGATTCTACTGAATAGAATCCTCATAATACGTTTATTTTATCACTAGCCTCAGTCAGCGACTTCGTTCGCGTGGAATAGTTACTCTGGGCATACTCTTTGCTCTGGGTTAACGCTAACACATAGCGGAGCTCTCAAAAGGAAAAATCCCGATTTTGAAATATTCTTCATTGATGCTCCTATTGATCTTAGCGTGACAATATATCTATAACCTTCCTCGATAAATGAGCTATATAACACTGAAAGAATTATTCAAATCGGACCAGTAGTTCCTGAGATTACCCCCTACAACGTCACAAACTCACAAACTTTAACTCTTCATAATAATTGTATAGATTAAGTATAAGTATAGATATTATGGATTATGCAATTGATAACAGTGTACAACAACGATCGAATTGTAATATAACATCATAGTTCATTATTAATAAGGATACTATACGAGTGCAATAAACTTTTTATGAGGATCAAACCGCAAAAATTGTAGGAAATGTGAATCATCGATTCTTTTTCATATAGTTTATTTTAAACAAATTTATAAAAAAGGGAGACGATTTGAATTGCAAATACACGGTGTACGACCTTCTACTGCGCTTGGAATATAAAATTGATAGTATATATTCACAGTACCATGGGATCTCATTTTATTCACGCTTGAAACTTATGTCTTGTTTTAGTAACTTAAAAACAAATTACATTTGTCGTAACTCGAATTAAAATTAACCGAAATTTAAACTCAGTGTTCACTTTTACACTTGTTACTCTCCGTGAAACTTCGTAGTAATAATATGAAGAGAATTACTGTAACATTACAATTACAGTGTGCGCATATATTTAATGCACATATATTTATCGTCTATGAATGTATGCACGTCTTAAATAGAAATAAAAACTATTCTCTGTAATTTCGGCAATGGAATTAAGAATGGGATTTATTTGGTTAACATTTATGTCCACGATGTGTTGACCAAAGTTTTTGATTAAGATTGATTGCCGTAGGAGCCCACTAAAATGAACTTAGTCCAATTATGCAATGGAGCGGCACAATTTCAACCACCGATCGACATGCTATGTTTCCCACCTTTACTATTAATTACCTAAATGAACTCTGTTAATTCATCATCTTTTTACCCTTATCCCACATATATTTAATATACATCAATTTTCACAGAATATGTTCTACGTCATACTAAAAACTTTTAAAGTAAATTGACTTTCATCTCTCTTCGTGACAAGATCATACTTTGTTACGCTATTATTCCTCGACTTCTCTGTTACTGATGCTTATTTTCAAACTTCCTCTGATATATCAATTCTTAATTTTTTCTATTCTTGTTACACCATACATCCATCTTGACATTCGCATTTTTGTCACATGTTATGTTCTCTTGTACGTGTATTTTGTAGCCTATACATTCACAAATTTGCGGTAGTCCGGTGAAGCTGTAAAAGCCATGCAAGACCAATAGCGTAGTCAGTTCGAAAAAAAAAACACAAATTAACTAAATTACCTCCATTAAAATAGTACTCTGTAGCAATAATATGAGTATGATACTTTTACTACACAAGTGCACTATGGAATCACAACGGCACAGAGTTTGCATGAATAATTAGTTTCCCGGCTCTGGTCATCTCAGTCTACCCCCTTGCGAGGGCGGACGAGGGAACTGCTCGAGGCGTGTTGCCTCCTCCAGTGGCTTGTCCAGCGATGCCCGTGAAGACGGGCATGTCCTTAGGTTGCCTCTTTGGGCTTATGGTGACGGGTCGTTGCCCTCTGACGGTGGTCACCGGCTTCTGTTGTGGTGCAGGTATGCGGGCGTCACAGGTGTGAAGTGCCACCTGGTCTTCACATACGGCTTCGGGCGGAGTCGGTTGTACTCGCGTCCTTTCGGGCGCGGGGTCTTCTTTTGAATAATTAGTTTGGGTCTTAGAGGTCAATTTTATAACACGTAAAGAAAGTCTCCCGTGGCAAAGGTCTTGAACATTAATACAGGCATTATCTCTAAAAAGAGTAGAGACCATAACAAATGGTAGTGGATGTTGCATGCCTATATAAGATCATAGCTACGAGAATCATTAAATAAAAAACAATAGGTTTATTTATATCATGCTAATAGCGTACGTAGGCTGATAAATATTTAAGAATTTAGTATACAGTTTGACATGTAAATATTCGCACACCGTATGTGAGAATTTTATTTAAATTATTCAATCAAGTATTTTATAGTACCAGTTTTGCTGTAATGAAATAAACAAAGTCGACTTTATGCTAGAGGCTGTGAGGTGGACGAGATTGGAAAGCAAAGCGGCCTCAAAATCGGGTTGTGATTGTAGAAAATGACAAGGTTTTTTAGCGTTTGAATCTCACTTAATGTAATGACGATATTGTATATTATCATTACTAGAAGAGGAACTACCTTTCAAGTTTAGCTATAAAAGTGTATCTATACGAGTATATAGTTCTATAACTTCAGAATGTCATCTTTACGCAGCTGAATGAAATGTATTAACAGCAAATTTTAATAAAATCATAATAATTATTATTAATCACACTACATCACGGATAATATGAAGGATACACGGACAAAAAGAGAGCGCAGGGCATTGTCGGTGAGAGGAAATATGCTGGTCCGCAGGTTTACTCGTTGCACACCAAATGTAAAAATAACATTAATTAAAGGCTAGACTAATCTCTAGACCTCATATACACTGCTTGCGTACAATGCGTTACATATAGAGTACAACAATGTCTTAAGTATAATGTTGGGGCTGCCTCGATGTTTGCTGAAGCCCGTGTGGATGATTTTTAAGCAGTCATTCGAAAAAAAGCAAACTCCTTGATGGATCGATTGTGTGGCAGCTCAAATAATGTCTTGAAGACGTTATTAAGTAGACCGGATAGTTTGTTTATTCACAAATGGACTAAGTTGTTAAAAAGTGTGTGCACCTATACAAGTTGATAACTTTTGATTGTGTGGGTGAAAAACGTTATTTCTAATTGTACTAAAATATGCTGCATACCTCTAACATAATCTAAGCTTTCCTAACAAAAACAAATGGATGTAACATCTGAATTTAATAAATTATTATTATTATTACCTTTAGACAAGCTCAACTACGAATACATAAAAAGACCTCGATTTATATTAAGGTCGAACAACATAGTAGCATAGCATGCTGTGTTTATTTCAGTAAACAATAGTTGAACATATTGAATACTATACTTATATCTTCCATAAGATAACCCAACATTTTGATATTTGCTCTAAGTTAACCTCGAATATAATATTATGATAAAACCTAAAAATAAATATTCGATTTCCTACATCGACTGTCAACGTTGCTAAATAATTTTGTTTAACGAATGATTAACATCTAACAGTTTTTATTGTTGTTACAAATAATCAGCTGCATATTATGCATGCAGTGTGCGAATATAAAACGACTATGACCGAGTTAAAAAAATGTATGCGGTAGTACGACAACTATGTACGTTTTCAAAATCTCTAATATGTGTAATCTGAATTAAATGATTTATAAAATACATTACAATATAATCCGAGGATTATTTTAAATTAATATGTGTCGATTAGAAAAAAATACTCATATCAAAACTCTTTTCTTATACTTAAAAAAATATAATAATCAAATGTTTTTTTTTACAATTTCAAAAACTTGCCCGCGAACTCCGTTCCAGCTTAAGTATATTAAAATATGCGCTTTTTTTGCATAAGAACCTTCTCCTGACAATAACAAACACAAAAAAAGAGTTAGTAAAATTGGTTTAGCTGTTCTTGAGATTTGTGCTTAGCAACACATTCAGCGATTCATCTTTATATTATAGATAGATGACTAACACTTTTTAAATTCAAAATTACAATATGACTTTGGAAACTCGGTTCTTGCAATATAATTTGCATTAGATACAATATTGAGGTCACTGGAGAATAATAAGTAAACTAATTCTCGTCAATCCACACGCAGCTGGCTCAAGCAAAGCTGTCAGTCTTAATCAAGGATCATTATGATGCAAAAAGTATATGGGACAACGCCCTCAATACCTACACAGTGTACTCAGTGGTCACGTCATCCATCAGCAATGACATCCTTTCCGAGCTTTAAGTAACTAAGTTGTGTGTAAATGGCATGACATATAACAACAATGTTTATTGAAATAACCATTGTAATTTACTACTAGTTTCTGCTCGCGACTTCGTCCGCGTTTAAAAAGTAGTCTATGTCCTTTCTCAGGCTCTAGATTGTGTACTAAATTTCATTTAAATCGGTTTAGTAGTTTTGTCGTGAAAGGGCGACACACAAACAGACAGAGTTACTTTCGCATTTATAATATTAGTAAGGATTAGTCAAACCTTTATGTTTCTATATATATTTTATATTTATTATATCTATATAGATATAATTATTCTGACCGTGTGTAGACTCTATAACTGTATAGTACAAGTTGGACTGAACTCTGAATAGATTTTGATGATTTTTTTGTGTTCTGGTGGATTCAAGAATGGTTTAGATTCAGAGTTTAAATTTTAAGATATTTTTTATTATCAAGGCATGAAAACGTTCGCCGGACCTGCTAATATTTTATAACCACACAGATGAAAAACAAAAAAGTCCAGCAAAAATCGTAACCAATATTCTATATGTTTTTTGTTCGTATTTGTTTGTAACGGTTTCGCGTCTGAAGTACTCAACCGAACATAATAAAATTTCGCATAGCTGCTTTCAGGTGTACAGAAAACTACATAAGGTTACATAACTTTATATACCTTTGTATTCCATAAAATAAATAAAAATAAAAAAGCGATATATATATATATATATACATATATATATATATATATTTCTTGCTTCGCATAAAATGATTTCAATAGCGACGTTCAAACAAAAGCATTTACACATTATAATTATTTACTAATGATAAATATTATCAAGAAACCTCTCAATGAAAGGTATAAGCCTCCAGTATTAGGCCTTCAGAGATGACCAGTATTCTGCTACTTTTGTGTTATCGTCTACCCAGTGTGCATTGGGTTTTCCTCCTTTTCTCTGTCCCGATGGACTTGCCCATGTTGTTGTTGTCTTTGCTGAGCCTCCCTACGTGTCCAGTACATCGCCATTTTAGCTTTTGTGAGTAGGTTAGAGCGTCAATGGTTTTTTTTTATTCATAAAATGTACCATAATTATTTCACGACATTGATGTTATAATATTTGGAAATTGTTTTTAATTAATTAAGCAAGTTATTTTTTATTGAACCCAATTATTATCTATCCTAATATTATAAAGAGGTAAAGTTTGTGACGTTGTGAATTGTGATGTTGTAGGGGGTAATCTCAGGAACTACTGGTCGGATTTTAATAATTCTCTCACTGTTATATAGCTCATTTACCGAGGATGGTTATAAGCTATATATCATATCAATAGGAGCGGAGCAACAATGAAGAATGTTTAAAAATCGGGGTGTTTTTTCCTCTTGAAAACTTTCGCTGCATATTAGTTAGTCCAAATTAGCTATGTCCACGCGAACGAAGTTGCGGGCAGAGGCTAGTGCATTATAAATTGAATGTTCCACAAGATATCTGTTCTATTTCAGGAATCGTTAGCGGAATGGGAGAGGGGATATACCGACCAACAGCCTCCCAATGGGGGATCCACCGGTCGCAAATGGAGCGCGAGGTCGTCGGCGCATGCTCAGGATACGGCGAATGATCACGCCTCACACGTGACCAACAGTAGCGATGCTTGCAAATTATTAATTGTAAGTATCTAAATATGATGAATGAAGCCGCAATAAAGACATAAATAATATATAACATGAAGAGATAAACCAGAACGAGTTTCTTATTGGTTCTTCTCGATGAGTGGGTTTTTTGCCCGAACCGGTGGTAGCTATGACGTTCATGAGTGTCTTGTCGGGGCCTAAATTAAATAAAGCATGTTTTGATTCTCAATCTCAATGAAAAATCCGATCTACAATACTTGAGTAAAATAATAACATTCGTTTCTCGTTTTTAAAACGATTTTTAAAATTGTTTGTGTATTATTTTTATTTTATATATAATAATAATATACGATATAAATTTAAATATTTTCATAAACTCTCAATATAATCTCTATATTTAACACTTTAAAGAAGAATTAATAAGATATTGTAAGTCCAGTGTATTCGTAAATAACTAATTAAATGCAATAATCACAAGGATCTTAAAACAATACGAAGTGTTAAATATTTTGCATTTTACGAAACAAAAGAGAAGTTGTCACGGTGCTGCAACTTACATATTAAATTGTCTCGCAAATTGCCTATTGTTATCGAAAGCTTACATAAGAATAGTTAAAGATTCAAGCAAATCATGTGTTACAGACTCTATTAACGATATGTGGGTGAGGTAAAGCAAATATTTGCAGGAAATAAATGTTTACATTGGTTAAGTCTTTCTGTACAATCTTTTGCATAGTTTTTGACTAAAGTATAGTCTGTTGCTAAGGTTTGGTTATAATGGGTTCATAACCTGAATTTGCCATGATCAACCTGATATTTGACCATCTTTGCACTCGCTTATCGTTATTGCTGTCAGAATACGTAATCTGAAGGCCAACTGTCACTTGTTTGCATCGAAAAATCCTGCATAAATGAAAAAAAAAACTGGTATAATTTTGTCTTATTTAAAATGTTTAACACACCGTATTAATTATGGTCATTGATAACATCAAGTGAGCTAATTAAGCTGATATGTCGGAACCTGATTTTCTTTGTAGTTCCTTTTTTCGTGTAATTGCTACTTCAGGTTTTATATTTTCCTAATATAAATACAATGTTAAAAAAGCGGTTATCGTTGCCAAAGTTAGCAAATCAAGATTTAAGTACAGCCAATTATTTTATATCGTCCTATGATTAAAATACAATAGAAGCTTACCTCATGGCTCCATAGCAATCGATTAATTTATGTCTTGGTTCGTATGAGTGTCTATATATGTTTTAATAAACATATATAGACACTCATACGAATATATGTTTTAATAAAGAGCTTTATCTAATAACTGATAGATTCTTTGCAGTTTTTCAACCCGTTTAGTTAATAAGTTCCGTGCCAAGCCATTTTTCAGGTCCTTTGATATTGTGACAAATGGTAGACGTATTATCATACTTTTTTTTCGATCTGTCTACCCTATTGGCATTCACAGCTCCACTGGACTATATCGTATATTACAATATTACGTTATAACATCATATAAGTCATTCTTTCGTTTTCAATAAATATCAAATCGTGTACCACACTCGTGGCACCAAACGTGTTAAACATGCCATTAGTAAGAAAGATTATTAACTAAATAAAATATTTGTTTTATTATATTTCAGTTTAATATTATTCGTGTTATATTTATTTCACCAATTAAATAATTTTATTGCAGTACACCGATGTGAAAAAATCACCAGCATGGCGCTTGTCCCTGTGTGGAGGGAACGCTGCGGCCATAGCAGCCAGAGCGGGCACAAAACTGCTCCCATCAAGTATCAAGATCCTGTGGAATCCTCCCACATCACCGTACCAGCACACCGAGAAGCTTAGGCTTGTGGTGACTGCTGTATATAGCGGTAAGATTTTTAATATTTACCTTAACTGCTGTGAGGTTCTTGGACAGCAATATTTAATAAAGTACAATTGTTAGAATTTGACCTCATACTCAACTTATATTGAATAAAATTGCCAAAGAAATATTACAGATTAGGAACTCACTCTCTAATACAACCGCCGCTGTACACTCTAGATTCTTGGCAATACAAATCGTCAGACTAGTTCTGTGTATATTTTACACATATTCGATTAAAATTGTAATTGAAGATCACATGGCGTTACTTTTTCATACGCTATTAGTAGCAAACAGATGAGCAGTTAATGTTAATATTATATCAAACAATATCGCAATTTTAACAGAAGCCAGTGATATAGGTTGCAAACTCTGAAGACTTGAATTAGAAAAACTCATGAATAAGTACCTATTTTAAACAGAAGTGTCTTTTCTGGCTTCAAACCACGTACTAATTCAACCGTCTTGATGTTCTTAGTGTGGCCTATACCTATATAAACATATGAATATTAATCAAAAACGTCGAGTGAAGATTTATTTCTAAGATTAGCTATTCGATTTCTGCTCTTCAGGATCATACTGTAATAATGAATCTCAGTTCATCTGCGGGGCAACGAGCCTCTGCGTGTCCTCGTATCTGGTATGCGACGGTGTAAAGCATTGTCCTGGCGGGGAGGACGAGGATGCGGCTGCGTGTGCGAACAGGCGGGATCCGCCTCTCTTGGAGCTGCTGCGTCGTCTTGCAGCAAGGAATCAAGAACTGTTGGGTCTCGACCAGCCTGATGGAGTTACCAAACCTTCTGTTATAAGTAAGCCATCTTTTATACAATATAAATTTAATGTTCAACCACAATGTGTCCAAAGGCTTGTATGGCTGCATCACCGTGGCGAATGGTGAACTATCGATGAATATAGTTGTTCTTTATTATCCAAACAGGCAGTCGAAAATGCTCCGATAAGCTGTCACGATTTTTATCATCACTAAAAACTCAAACTCGTTGGATATACATGTAACATTCCACCGGCATGTCCATCCAATAAATGTAAACTTAGCTTTAAATATTTTAATTCTTATCTAACTTCAGTTACGGTAGTTGAATTTCACGTAAATCTTTTAATATACTCTATTTGCTTTCTATGTCTAATTGTGTATTTATGTATGGTAATACCCGTGTAAAATAAAATTAAGTTTAAGACAGACTTGTTCTTAAATGTCTATAAGTCCGTACATTGCTATGTCCCCCATTGAAAATCAGCACTGTAGTACTACTCACTTTGTACTGTATCATATAGTTGGCTAGGGGTGCTGATTTTGGGGCATTTGTAATGAATCTATATGTATATTTTCTTTATTTACCTTGTAACCGTGATATGTTCCAGCAACAACATTTTTTTCCTTCTTTCTTTAATTTCAATTCATATCAATATATGTGGGTTCTGAACTGTTTCGCGCTTTCGGACACCCACATAACCTTAAAGAAGCAGTCAGAAGTCTTCATCTAAATCTAATCGAGTCTGATTTTTTGTACCAATAAGCGGAATATTTATAACAGAAATCGTTACAACAATGGCGTTTGAACTTTTCAGTGAAGATAGGCGAAGGTGAGAAATCTTCGAACGCGTTCCTGGAGTTCGCCGCCGCTCTGAAACCTTACGGCCCTTGGAGCTACCTGGTCGTGGGGATGCTCGTCTGCGCCACCATACTCATGTTCTGCTTAGCTTGGGGTAAGTTATACACGAGTGAATTCAAATTAGAAGTTTGTTTTATTAAATTCTCCACCTTGAATTTATTATCTTCAAAATCTCTAGATACCTTGTTTTTAATCAGTTTTGACGATGGTAAAACGTATTATGTCACTTAAACTAATGGAAGTAAATTTATCACCAGTACAGAAAAACATATTTTTGTATAATAACTTATATAAACATTTTCATATAAGTATTTGTAAATGTGATCTGGTTATATAAAAAAAAAAATACTGCTGAGGTAATCACCACTCAAACCCCCATTCCTCTCTTCTATCAGTGATTACATAATTTTTTCGAAATGAATACACTGTCGACCTGGAAAGGTCTTTACAGCTTCACCGAACTACGGAGGCGAGCGCTAAAGGCGCTCAGCCGATTTGGGATCTTTGGGCGACTAATTTAAGGGTGCACGGTACACCTCGGCTTGGGCTGTTGCCTGTTTTGTGCAAAAATCGCGACCTATCTTTTTTTTTCTACATGGGGAAATCCCTTATGGATACCCACCCTCCCGGGGGAGAGAATGGGCTATGTCCGGCTTGCACGGACTAAAACCCCACGTTGTACCGTCAGACCGTAGTGTTGGGGCAGCAAGGTATCGTATCTGAGCTAATCTAAGCTAAGCTGTCTAGATTAATGTATATGTGTTATTAACCCATTATCGCCCTCTGTACCTGCACAGGTACAACTACTTAATCGATAAATTATGTATTTTATCTGTGGTAAGTGTTGAAGGTTGTTAGAAATTACAAATCTAGATAACACTAGTTACCACATAATAAATAAAAATAAGCGGTGGCGCGAAAACAAATGTCACTTATTTTATAATAAAATATGGAGTCCAGACATGACATACAAGGTAAGATTATTTTGTTGGTTTTTATCAAAAACAGTGAAGTATTTCAACTTCTTTTTTTATTTTTATGGAGACTATTTATTTATGTTGGTAATAATAACATCAGAATGAAAGTTTATTACAAAACTTGTGAAGTACACGTACAGTGTACAGAAGTACAGTGGGTTTGTTTCATTTGTTGTACACAGGCGGGTACAGCGGGCAGATTCGTACGTATTTCGTTTTGTTTACAGTATTACTTATAAGTTGAAATGGCCAATCGGAACGTATTTACCAGCTATAAGAGACTAGAGGAAGCCTTGGAATCAATTTTGGCTGATGAAAGCAATGATGAAGAGTACGATATGGTATTAGTGCCACCATATCCGGCCTGCCTGAAAGCCTGTAAGATTTGGTTATCGCAATTGGGCTGCGACAAGTTCAGATGGTTATTGCTACGCGTTTGATGTTTATTGTGGAAAATCCACAGAACCTTCTGATGATACCCTTGGTGCGAGAGTCGTGAAATCTTTATTGGCTAAAATGCCTGTAGTTCCTAAAGAGCATATCGTATATTTCGATATTTTTTTTACCAATCATCAATTGTTGCTCGATTTGGGTAGACTAGGTTTTAGAGGTACTGGAACCGTTCGAGAAAATAGGACGAAGAAATGTCCCCTGATCACAGTAAAAAATATGAAGAAGAAGCCTAGGGCGGAATATGATTATAGTTTTGATACAAAGAATGAGATAACTATGGTACGTTGGAAGGACAATAATGTCGTTACAATGGGAACTAATTTTGATGACATAGAGCTTCTGGGCAAAGTCAAACGATGGTGTAACATCAGAAAGCAAAAGGTTGACGTAAATATACCTAAAATGTTTGTCAACTATAATAAAAGAATGGGTGGAGTTGACCAAATGGATCAGTCTATCAGCCTTTATTGGATTTCAATAAAAGGAAAAAAGTGGTGGTGGGTTATATTTACCTATTTGTTAGATATGGCGATATCAAATGCTTGGCGACTACATGTTTTGCTGAGTAAAACTAAACAAGAGATAACTTACATGGACCAGTTATCTTTCAGATGAATTATTGCACGGACTTATTTACGTCCAACGAAAACTAAGAGCCGTCCGTCATCCTCAGCGGCACTAGGGGGTCGGAACAATAATGGTCATAATCCTGAACGGATGGAAAACCCATTGCGATGTGTTATCTGTCACCAAAGAATTCGCTGGCGTTTGAAAATGCTATGTGTTGAACCACCTTGTTTCAATTTCACTCCTAAAGCGCCCACTGTACACGGCTGAGTACACCCCTAAATCTTGATATGTACATTTGTTTTTTTCATTTTATCTTCTTATATAGCATATTTTATCCCTTATGGACTAATAAATAGAAAAACAATAGAACAATATACTGCAGTTTTATTTTGGGCGTTAATGGGTTAAAACATGCATGTGTACCAAGCATGCGTCCCTCAACAACTCCTATATGTATTTTGTGTCGGAAAAAATCCTCTAAACTATTCAGGATAGGCTAGGATAGAGAAAAATAAGGGTAGAACTCTTTGTCGTTTATTTCTCTAAACAGCGTGTAAGCGTGTAGGTGTGCACGAGTGTATAGGTGATGTGATGTTGTAGCAGTGAATTACGAATGATTTTAATGAAATTTTATTAATTGAAATTAATGAAATTACGAAATACTTGAATGGCCCTTGTCGTTACCTCCAAGTAAAAATAACATATTGTCCTCAGAATGTTGCTGTAAACGATCGAAGCCGTCGGACACACCTATAAACATACCACCGTCGTGTATGGACCTGTCCCCGACGGTGACGGTGACGGCCGCCTCACAACAGATGTTCACGCGACCGCTCCCCCCCTCCCCCCCGGAGTACGAGCCTCCCCCCTCCTACTCCTCGCTGTTCCCGAGAGCGTTCAAGTCCTCCCCGACTCCGGTACCGCACTGCTCGCACCAAGAACCGCCGGATTGAATGGATTCTATAAGAAAATCTAGATCATAAGTAGGTAGTTTATTCTAATTTTTATATGAGGAGATAGGTGTATAAAAGTCAAAGAAATGTGTAGAACGGTATATCATATTAATTATATTAAAAAAACTCTCAATGATTATTTTTTGTATATATATATATTTGTATTGTATGATCTAAATACGTACGTAAGTAGGGAGTGTATATTTTCAATACAAAGTTTTTGTCTAAAGTAATTGTAATAAACTTGTATGCCATATTTTTGGCACTAGATACTAAAACCTCCTTTAGGACGTCCTTCGAATAAAATGTCTTTAGGCATAAATATATACAAAGAAAGGAGAGTCCCCTCTGTTCGCCTTCCAAATACTCTATGGTTTTTAATTTTTTTTTTACCTTACATTATATCTTGTGAAATTAACAATAATAAAATGTTGTATTGAGTTATTGTTTTTTCTTGTTAAAGATATACAACCATTCATGTCTAGCTTTATATGGAATATGTTGAACGCTAAGTTTACCTCAAGTTAGTGGCAATATTTTTTTTACAATAATGAAGCTCAGTTCTGTCGATTTAGTTTTAATAATGATCACCGAATATGAATGTTTTGTCAATCCGCCATTGGTATACTATTTACTTTGTACAAAAAACTATACCTATACATATAACATTTACTATATAATACTAACAATAACAGAAAACATCTTCCTTATTTATTCTTTAATTTTAACACAATTTAATATTAAATATAAAGCGGAAATTATTTTAACTTTATACAACTTTACTTTTATTTTATTTTTTCAATTGTCTCAATCTTGCCTTACTTTCCTCTCAGTTTTTATCAAATCTTACTTTCCTATTAATTTAACCAAACAAAATTAGCTATAATGTCTAACGAACACAAAAGATTATGAAGAAAAAAAAGACAAAAGTCAATCTCAAAGTCATTTCTATACTCTTGTCGTCTTTTAGGTTAAGACTGGTGTCCATTTCTTTCTTTAAATTTTCTTTTCTGTATTGGCATCGGGCGAAACTTTTACATATAAATACATAATAAAAATCAAATAAAATAAAAGTTATAAGTCACATAGCTCTTTGTTGCATTATATCTATGTTATTGTTCTTCATTAGACATAAAGAAGACAATTTAAAAATTGTGATGGGCGATTCTGGTTTTAATATTTATTGAATGAAATATATTCGTCATATACTTATTTTACATCATTTTATCATCATTCGCGGGTTTAAAGTGTGGTTCATCATACTTGTTCGGGACCAAATAACCTTAGTTTTTTTAAAGTACGTTAGTAAGTATATTTTAACTCGATAGATGATACTTAAATAGTTGGCGTATTCTCTAATTTATTTTTCATCATTTGGTAAACTTACTACATAATAATTTGAGTAATTTTAAATAGATACGTTTTTTGTTTTTTTTTTTTTTTCTCGAACTGACTACGCTATTGACCTGGCAAGGTCTTTACAGCTTCACCGGACTACAGGTAGATACGTTGTTATTGGTAAAAGATTTATATTTTTTTAGTTAATACATTTATTTGTGTTATACAAATCTACAACAAATTACCATATAAAATTAGTTTGTCTGATTTATGAACAATGTATAAACAATTATAAATTACAATTCGATAGCGTGAGTAAAGAGCCTTTGTTAAAATGTATGTTCTGTATTATGATTTTTTTTTTTTGTAAATAGGGAAAGCGGTGTTGCCAATTATGTGACGTTATATTTAATATGCTGTAAGGAACTATGTAAGAACTATTTTTAATAACAATAGAAATTTTCCATATTTAGTGTATAAAAACTCTTTCCGATTCTGTTGAAATTCATTTTTATGACCCAAAATAAAATTGATGATTTTAACTATTACCGTAGCAGCTTAAAAATGCTACATTGAAATTCATGATTTTAACTTATCAGCATATTTGCTATTACTTAAAATTATGTCATTTACTCATACTTTTACCATAATATTTTTATATTACAATAAAATTACATTAAAATGAAAGATCACTTTACCAAAATAAACCTTATTGATAATTAAGTGCCAAATATCGAATTTCTAATATTGGTTTTAATATTCGTCATTTCAACTTGAAAAATGAGAACGTATATTTCAACATATATACAGTTTGAATATAATGTATTTTTGGAGACAATAGAACATTGAATTAGTGCTCTCTGAGTGTAATTATTTGGTGAAGATTGTAAAATTGAAAATTTTAAAACATTCGTTAATTATATGCAAATGATTTTTTTTTTTTTTTCGAAATGTCTACGCTATTGACCCAGTAAGGTCTTAACAGCTTCACCGGACTACGCTAATGCTAATGATACTTTATGATGTAACTAAATTTATGTTCGACTCTTTCAGATATGATCAGAGAATTAATAAATATAAAAAATAATAAAAACTCATCATTAATACAATTTAATGTTCTAAAATAATGAAAAATAAACTCTATTTGGGGATATAATTTAATGTCTTAGCTACGATATAAAATTGAAATTTTGGATAAACAGTGGTGAAGAATTTGTAAATTTTACTTTTTTTTTATTTATAACATGTTAAGTTTCTCCATATTAGACTTTTCTACTAGTCTATTTAGTGTTATTCCTATCACATTATTTTGTAAACAGTTATATTTTTAACAGCTATTAGAAGTTACGGTGACATTAATGTAATGTAATGAAAAAAAAAATGGAAGTGATAAATAATGAACATAACAGGAATTAAATACCTATTTATTAATATCATTTGACTTTTATTTGTATTCCTCAAAAAAACTATCGTGTTCAATTTGGAATCAAATTATTTTCACAAAAATATGTCAAAATTACTTCCTTCAATATGATAACCAATTCAATAATAATGAAAGTAAACTTGATGTGTTTTTTTTTTCAGGGAAAAGGATTTGTACTAAATATTTTGCTATACATCATATGGTAATAAAACGTATATTGTACTTCAAATTTTTCGACGTCACGCGCTGCATTTAATTTACGACAAAATAGTTTGAAAGCACACTTTTAACATGTACCAAAGATGTATTTCAGTTTTGCACAAAGCCTTGATAATTCGGAGGCATATTAAGGATTAGGAACCAAAGCACACTGTTCGTGTCACATCGCAGTCAATCGCTTGTCATTGTTATTTAATTTACTTTTCAATAATAACGAAATCTTATTATATTTAAATTTAATGATTGTATTACCTTTCAACTTCCCGCCAAAAATCCCTAAAATTTTCTTATGCACGTTTTGATATTCTAATATTTTTTAAACGATACCTTCGTTAACACGTTAAACCTAAACCGTGTAGGTAGTGAAGTATATCGCATTGTGTTTTTAAGCTATTGCATAGCTTCTATCGCGGGCCTTGAGCGTGGAGATCGAATCCAAAAATTCCGTAACGAAAAAACCTAACACCCCCTACTCTGCCTACCATGTAGCTCGGCCGAGCGTTCGCTTAATGTATATATGGTACGACTGTAAAAAAATCTTGTTCATTGATCATTGTGTTCTTTGACTGTGTGATATTGATGGTGTTTTACGTATTATAGTTCGGTTATTGTACACAAGTATATTCATACTCCGTGGTATATCTGACATGCCGTAAAAACTCCCTGGAAAGTTCTAACAAAACGGCCACTATATTATTAGTTCATTGAAATGATCGTAAGAAACTTGTAATATCATTACCTACTCGACAATGACAGTAATAAACTACTAGAACAGTGGGGCTCTTTCAAAAATGCTGAATGCATATATGGATTAATATTTATTAACTTGTATTCGTAGAGACAAGTTATTTTTAAAACGCAAGTCTACAAAAGATATTTATATTTTTAGAACGCAACAATAGCACAGTTAGACGCTCGAAAGAAGATATACTTATACTACTCCCATATCTGCGAAACGAAGCTTCGAGTACTTGTCGCGCTAAAATTAACGTCAAAAATCATTCCGATAAAGACACAGATTATACGTTGCCACACCTGTGTCTTTCTAACACAGAATAATATTACTCCTAGCGGAGCTTTCTAATGACTCGACATTAGCATCCGCTAAACTCCTTTGATGTGTGTAAAAACCGCCAGCCGAGTTATCGTGTTGCGTCTATCGTCACGCAGTCCGATAGTTCGTAACGCATGACGATAATGTCTTCCCACATCTGCATTTAGTGTGACCATAGACAAAACTTCGTGACGATACACGCAGGTATGGGAGTACCATTAGCCAAGGTAATCTGTACCTTTAGTAATCAATTCTGATTTTTTCTATAAACTATCTCTATTAAAGTTTAAGTTAAAAAAAGGCTCTGCTCTACTTCAATTTTATATTGTTTATAATTGGCTCTTTTGGATGGTAACTTTGCCAATCACTGTACTAGAAGATTGTTTGTCAAAAAATAAATTGTCTGTGCTGGGCACTTTGACACTTTATTTTGTTTGACATAACTATTTAACATTGGATAGTTTCTCAAAATAAAGACGAACTTAGTTCTAAATTATTATAGTTCTTATTACAATTTACAAATGATTAAATATTTATCCTTAACTTTGTTAGTAGCAAAATAAAACTAAAAAAGCTTCATGGCGCAGGATGAAGGAAATATAAATGAAAAATGTCGTATTTGTTTAACTTCGGATACTACTGTGAAATACTTATCATTATTTGAGAAATATAACGGTTGCTTCTTGTCTGACAAATTGAGTACCATAGCAAACGTGGAAATAAAAGAAGGTGACGGTTTACCTGATAGAATATGCCCAGACTGTCTTCTCGAGCTTGATAATGCAGTTAAATTTAAACAGAAATGTGAAGATTCAAACAAGATTTTACGTTCAATAATAGTTGCTTACGACAACCAAGAAACAGCGGTCAAAGAAGAAAAAGATTCACAATATATATCCTTCTTGGACTTGGAGTATTTAGATTCCTCCACTTTATTTGATGATGACGTTAAACAGGAGGAGTCCACTATTGTAGAATCTACTATTAAAGTGTTTAAAAGTCGCGCTATAGATCTGAAATTGCAATGCCACGATTGTGGAGGAATCTTCAAAAGTAAGTGCAAATTGCGAGTACATTGGAGAAGGGAACATCAAGAAAGTCAGTTAGTATGTGATAAATGTAAACGCCAATTTAAGTCCTTTAAAGCCTACAAACTACATCAGAAAAAAAACTTAAGAAGCTGCAAAACAGCCAGTGTAGTGAACATTGAAGGATTAGGAAAAACTAGAGTGTTCCATTGTAAAGATTGTGAGTATAAAACTAAACGAATCAAAGACATGGAGTCACACCTTGTTTTACACACAGGGGATAGGCCATTTGTTTGTAAATTTTGTCACAAAGGCTTCACTCAGCAAAGTTCTCGCCAAGCGCATCAGGAGTCCGCCCATAAAGAGTACATGATAGAAACAACATGCCAATTTTGTGGTAAACATATCAAAGGTCGAACGAAACTGTACAAACATTTAAGACAACACAGACCTTTGCAAGCACAGTGTGATGTATGCAAGAAAATATTTAAAAGTAAACAATATTTGAAGCAGCATGTCAAAAGGCACAGCAATGTTAAAGGGTATTCCTGTGAAGCATGCGCTGCATCATTTTACACAGCCTCGGATCTTGCAAATCACAAGAGAACTACACATAACAAAAGTAAAAGATTTAAGTGTGATATATGTGACTACTTAGCATATAGAGCAGAGATTATCAAACGACATAGAGCTAAGCACTCAGCAACGAACATACCATGTTTAATATGTGGTATGTTTTCTCAGAATCAAGAAGAATTTCTCATTCATCAGAAAAGGCATTTGGACAAAAAGCATCAGTGTCCACATTGTGAATCACAATTTTACGGACGGAAGAATTTAAGTAGACATGTAAGAGTTAAGCATAAATGTACAATGCTGGTTAGCAAACATATTATTAATCCGATAACTGTAAAAGAAGAGAGTCCTACTAGTGGGCAATATGATATAGAAATATCAACAGTAGTAATTGGATAATAATATATGTTATATATTATCAGTTACTGTATTAAACTTAACTGGTGTTATTACAAAAAAGTTAAACACATTTTGAACTCTACCTTTAAAAATATCTCTCTGTGAATGTTTGCCGTCTTGCTCTTTTGTCTCGCTTTGGTTAGGTTAGGTTAGACTTGCGAAAAAAGGATAACGGGATCTTGCTTAGGGCGAGCGCGGTGCATTTCGTCCGAAACCTTTTTTAAACCAAGTATTTAACTTCTTTGTAATAACACTGAAAGGGATTTGTTAGTCTGATTAAAAGCTATTGACTTTTGTAAAATCTGTTATATTTTTCTTGTCTGTGGTAAATTATCTTTCTTAAGTTGCTATATTTATTTTTTTTATTTCAAGTATAATTCAATGGTGCATATAAATTATGACATAAAACTGACTGTTGTGTAGATAATGTTGGATATTAATATATTCATTTTTTAATATAAAATACAGCTCCCATTGATCACTGTCACAGGACACATTACAAATGTAATTAACAGACACAATGTAAGTAACCTTAGAATAATAATTTCTCGACCACACAAATAAAATTTTCGTACATGAGACTTGAAGACACAGCACTGTTTCTTTCCTTTGGTATGGTTTCTGTGATACAAGTAAGATGCAACAATAAGGTGAGATTTTAAAACACTATATTTATGCTACTCTGGTATAATATTCACTCCTATTTGGTCTCCTAACTTTATATTGGTGTAAAATTTATATGGTCTCTAGATTTTAGACAGACCTATTTTATTTGAAATAAGTTACCTTACCCTTGTAATTATTTTTCAAGCATCTTTAAGAGTCACTTTTATAATATAAAATGGAAGGTTTTTGTATTTTAATAGTGAAATTTTGTTATTTTTTTCAAATGTTTCTATGTTGTTTCTAAATATTCCATTTAATATATACATACATATTTGAAAACTTGAAGGTTACATTTTGTTTTCTATTGACAATAAAAATTATAAACTTTTCATTATAATTTTAATATGATGGAAATACTTATAATTTATTTAAGTCTCAATCCTGTATTCATTTTGCAGTAAATAGTAAATTTTTACTGCAAAATTCATTATTTATGTTATTTATTGTGAGCCTTGGGAATAATAACTATATTCTGTAAATTTAATGAAGATTTAAAAAGTCTGTTTTTAATAAGTAAAAAATGTTATTTAAATAAATATAACTTTAATTTGACATCCCTCTTCTTTTATACAATTTTCCACCAATATTACAAAATTATACATATTTTGACCTAATGTTGTAAATATATAATTTATATACAAATTCATTTCAATAAATCTTGACAAATTACAACAATAATAGTTTTAGTACCTATATAGTGTACTAGCCTGTGTCCACGACTTCGTTCGCGTGGAATAGTTTGGACTAATGCTAACATGCAGCGGAAGCTCTCAAGAGGAAAAAAGAGCCCCTATTTTTTACATTCTTCATTGGTGCTCAGCTCCTATTAATGTGACGATATATATATACGATATAGCCTATAAGCATTCTCGATAAATGAGCTATATATTTCTTTCGATTTTTCAAATCTGACCAGTAGTTCCTGAAATTACCCCCTACAACGTCAAAACCTCGAAAACTTTACCTCTTTATTATATAAGTATAGATAATAAATCTGAAATCCAATTATAAATTGTACACAACATTATCAATTTTAACAGTAAGCACAGTTAGCCGAGTATGATAACAAAGTTAATATTGAGGATACACAATTATAATACGTATATGTTTCTAATATAATATGCGACTTAATTTTTTTTAAGCTGTCATTAAATATGTCTTTGTGAACACGTAATTTGTTATGGTACTTGCGCATTCGACTCAACGGATGGTTTTTGAAACGTTGTTATTAATTGTTGGTAAATTGAATAATTGATGAGCTCGTACTAAATGAGTTGGTATTACCGGTGCCCCATGGTACGTCCCAAATAAGGATCTCCACAGGGACCTGGAGATGCCTTCTGTCTGGGCGTATATAAAATCACTCGCACATAGTTATTTCGAAAAAGCCGCGAATCATCCCAGCCTGTTAGTGGTATTCGCCGCGAATCCGTACCCAACGCTGCGCAGTATAGAAGACGACCGCGACACATTTTTACCGATCCTCCTGATTCAATCACGTCAGCGAATGATCAGTACCAGCCTGTCTCTCAAAAACAGAGCGTGTTCACGCCCATGCCCGCGTAACCACAGACCACGCCGCCGTGGCTCAAGCCTGGGTCCGCTCCCTCGGCGTGGAGCCCTTGAGTGCGCTGCTTACGCGATACAGTGACACAAAACCTTACATCACTGCTACATCATCACACACATCACCTATACACACGTGCATGTTTACACGCTGTTTTTTTTTCAGTGAAATAAACGACAAAGTGTTCTACTTTTATTTTTCCTTATCCTATCCTATTTTATATAGTTTTGAGGAGTTTTTCCGACACAAAATACATATGGGAGTTGTTGAGGCACGCATGCTTGGTACACATGCATGTTTCAATAACTCATATACGTATATCTAGATAGCTTAGGTTATCTCAGATAGGTCGCGATTTTTGCATAAAACAGGCGACAGCCCAAGCCGAGGTGTGCCGTGCACCCTTGAGTCAGTCGCCCAAACATCCCAAATCGGCTGAGCACCTTTAGCGCTCGCCTCAATATTATTTCTCGGTAACAAGTTGGTATTCTGAAATAGATTTGCCCAAGCAGATCACTAACAAAGGTACCGTTTACGATTTTGTGAAGTCGACTATAGACCTTCGCTGTTCAAGACTATACAGATTGAATTTTTGAAGACTATCTTTATATTCAGTGATTGTGGATCAGTTAAGAAACGTGTAAGAAAGAAATAAGCAAAAAATTCGAATTCGCATTTACAATATTAGTTAGGATGGTCTAATGAACGCCACTGTAATTTTTGTTATAAAACATCTCTGAGAAATTTGTACACAATAAAATTATTCTCACAAAATTCTTGTAAAAATTATTTTATATTTCCATTCCTCTATAATCGACAAAGGTAATAAGAGAAAATGAATTATAATTTAATTTTGAACAAAACGAAACATCTGTATATCTCGAGCAGAAGAAAATGATTTTCTCGATGTGAAGAAAATTGAACGCAAATATTTGCCAGAATTTCGATAGAGTGGTAAATATTTGAACCGTCTTATAATGGAGTTATTTTGTGATAAAAACGAACCGTGACGTTGAATAAGAATGAAACAACAAATGAAACAAAAATCTGCTTCGCTCCGAGGAATCAATTGAACAGAATAATTTATTCACATTAATTAATTCTGTAGTAGGTATTTTGTATTATTTGTACAGTGATTGTGAGTATCTATTAGGGATTCCCAAACTGGGTTCCGTAGAATAGACATCAGGGTTCTGTCAAATTCATACTTATATAAAAAACAAATACAGGTCAATATTGGCATACAATTTTTGGTATATTATACCGCATACAACCATACGCATACAATTTTTGGTATATTATACCGAACCATAAAATCATTTCATTCTCCATATTAAAACTTCAAAGTAATAATAAAGGGTTTTAATTATATTAAACGATTCTTAAAAAAATGTTCTTATATAAATTTCAGTGTTGATTTGTAACCATTTGATATGGGGTTCCATAAAATAATAGGTATTTGGTTGCTGTTCCGTCATCTTTAGAGTTTAGGAACGTCGTTCTAGACGTGTAGTTTCGTATGGGAAAATTGATCACCAATAATAAAATATTTGTCTTACATTAAACAATTACTGACACATATATTAGTATTTTTTACATTTTATAAGCTTCACCGTTTGATCACAATCTTCTTTGATATTAAACAGCGTGGGTTCCAAGATAGTAAATACATTAAGCCTAGAGAAGACTGGCTTTCACGTGCAGCTGCCGGAACAGACCTATAGGTACTTGGCCATAGATTTCCTTGCGAAGGGCAGTTATCCATATAGGCTTAGAACAAGCCCTGCCACCATATCATGATCCCCTCATCATGTTTTCCTTCACTGAAAGCACCGACTCATTCACAAGAATCCGAATCAACAACAATCAGTGTCATGTTTTCCACTGAGCCATCATTGAACTGTATCTAATGCAAGCTACTAATAGGTACTTCTGAGAATTACTTTACTATTCCTGTACCGACGTAGGACATCAATAATCTGGATCGAGGCAAAAGCTACGCGAGTAACGTTATTTTGTAGAAGAATTAGATGTAGCGGTGATCCTACTACTGTCGAATACTTTTTGTCCAACTACGACACAGTGACTGCACTGTTCCTCATTATAAACCTGGTACAATGTACAAATAATGTATAACTCGGAGTGCGTAGAATAGACAACTTATATTTACTTCAAAAAGGATGACATATTCGAGTCATCGAGAGCTATATACATAATAAATTTTTGTTTTCATTTTTTAAATGTTTATTCCTATTTACTGCAAGGAAAGCCGCGGGTATCAGCTAATATCTATATAAACAATTATTTAAGAAAAAATATTCAAAAATATATAGCTTTTAAATATCAGATTTCATTGAACGGGTAAGCAAACAGACAATTACGAATATTGCATCGCTTCGAGCCCCTTTGTACCAATAAATCAATACTCCACCGGCCTTAATTAAAATTTCAACTATCAAGTCAGTACAGCGAAGCCTTTGATGTATGTTGCGTTGTTAATATTCCACATAATTGATTCAGAAATAAAATAGTTTATTATATATCACTGCTATTTTTCGGAGGACAATTATTATGACCCTAGGAGCTAAAAATATAAACATTGTGTGGTTTTATAGCATCATTATGCATGTGAAAGTTTTTACGGAATCATAGGCATTTACCTGAAAATTTTCAGAATATTATTCGATTTAGAGTATGTAGGTGGTACCACGCTGAAGTTATTACTGGTTTCAGCATGTATGGATCGGCACGTTCGGGATAGTAGGAACCACTCGACCCACAGAAACACCAACGTGAAGTAACAGTTCTTGCATTGTTGCGTTTCGTTCGGTCATTAAAAGCGCCGGAGGCCCTTCTCCCCCTTCTCGTTCTCCTACCACCATCTTCCCTTCTCAACTCTCCCTCCCCCTTCCCCATCAACACAGGTTGGCAACGCACTTGCGACTCCTCTGGTGTTGCTGGTGTCTATGAATGATGCTGATCACTTAACATCAGGTGACCCGCATGTTCGTTTGCCTCCTATATGGTATAAAAAAAAAGTAGACAACAAATTCAGTTATAAATTTTAATCTCAATTTGTGTATTGGATGGAGTATACATAATAAATTCAGTCATTCAGATGGTACACATACCTTTCATTATACCCCTACTCTGCAGCCAGCTGTAATGCGACATGCGATAGGGGGACGATAAAATTTGAGGCAATGGAAAAAGGTTTCACTTTTAAATGATCCCCCTACTAGGAGTCTGTTGCGGAATTTGTGTTTTGGATTTATATGTGGTCGAAGTACAGACATACTTGGAACCTTGGAAGACGACGGCAATGGAAATGATAGATTTTTTTTTATGTAGCACATTTTCATCTATCACATGTGAAATAGCAGTGATAAAAATATAATTGCACTGATATACTATGTTAATATAACTATCATGTTTAACCATATCATAAAGTTCAAGATATATCATAATTCTATATTCTCACTATACACGTATGACTTGAATTTTCAAAGAGATTTTATAATCTTCTTCTATATCTTCCATACATATTTAAGAATATAAATCTAACGAGTCAAAGTGCGTAAAAAGTACATTTTTAGATCTTTATGAAAAAGATTGTTGTAAGTTCATTAGTGGCCTCAGAGCCACGCTGAAGCTATTACTGGTTTCAACATGAATGGGTCGCATCATATAGTACGGGTGGTACTCGTAGAAAACCGACGTGAAGTAACAGTGCTTGCATTGTTGCTCTCCTTATCTTCCCCCTCTCCACTTCCTTTCCTACCTTCCAACCTCCCTCGACAAGGGCTAGCAACGCATTTGCGACTTCCCTGGTGTTACAAGTGTCTATGGACGGTGGCGATCATTTAACATCAGGTAACCCATCTGTTCTTTTGCCTCGTATGACATAAAAAAAGGTCTCTTGGAATAAGTAATTAAATACCTTTCAATCATTTTTAAGAATGTCAGTTTAATTATGAACACGCGTCACTCCTAAAGTACAGCTTT
Source organism: Antheraea mylitta (assembly GCA_014332785.1). Taxonomy (NCBI): domain Eukaryota; kingdom Metazoa; phylum Arthropoda; class Insecta; order Lepidoptera; family Saturniidae; genus Antheraea; species Antheraea mylitta. The sequence continues at coordinate 3,781,252 of JACEII010000024.1, read as the reverse complement.
CACGATGAAAAACCTCACCAAAGCATAAAGCACATCCTCGAGTAACATTTAGTCTTGGATTTATTAAAATCAATTCACTCTATCAAAAACTATTGTAATTTTAATAAAGACGCGAATACGAGAGAAAAGTAGATAAGTAAAAGGACTTAATACATTCAGATGATTTTATTAGTCACTATTTAAATTAGTTTCTAAGCGGACGGAATCACAGACACAGCTAGTATTCATAAAGAATATATAAATATTGGAAACTATTAAGACGGCGAGTTCAGCGCACCGATTTCATCGCAGTAATAATTAAAAAAGAGGGCCAAAAAGGGTTGCTGAAATATGATTACGCGTTTAATTAAAACTTTACGTTTAACCAATCCAAGAATATTCCAACGCTTTTCTCAGAATAATTATTCCAATTAGTAATTTCATTAAATTCTTAATTAAAGCAGTGCGGTAAATTGCATTCAGGGTTTTAGTTATTTTATTTAGCTAGGTACGAGTTTAAATACACTAATGAAGTTGAATTTCATATCTATTCATCCATAAATATTATGAAATAAAGTACTTTTAATATCTGTTTGTGTTTCCTTAGTTCCTCTAAGCTACGCATTTGATTCTAATACAGTTTTTTTATCTTTATTTTTGGCAACCGATCTTTCAGATTATTACTGCCATTGTCGTGTAATTAATAATATTTAATAATATTACAAGCGTCGTGTGATTATTTCAATATTCTAACAAGATGGTGGCTCCCTTATTAAACCTTCCAGGGAGCTTTTGTGGCATCTCAGGATTTCATGCTCCGTGGTATTATTTTCCATTTACTTCACTTATGCACAGTAATCTAACTATATTACGTAAAACTCCACCAAATTTACAAAATATAAAGTTAAATAACACACGATTATGAATAAAGTATAAAATCCACTACATGACAGAACTAGAATCCCGTAAAAAACTCCTTTAATAAAGTTGTCACTATGATTTAGAGATTTTCTTTTCAGAAGATTTTCACAAGGACTTATCTTGCGCTTACATTTGATAACACTTGTTAATCCTCATTTATCCTAATGAGATATATTAGTGACGCAAGTGACAGCCGTGAGACATAAAATAAATTTTCAAAAAAAAAAGAATTAACCGACTTCAATATTTATCAAAACCCCATAAGGCACTAAAAAGCGGAAAATAAATAGTTTATCAAATCAACCACATTAAAACATATCAATATGTGTGCTACCTAGAGATGCATTGGAAGTGGGTTTTTGATAAATATTGAACTCAGTTAATTTTTTTTTAAGTTACTTAATTTTTTTCCTTTTTAGGATACATAACTATATTTTACTAAAACATGCAGGTCACCTGATGGTAAGTGATCACCGCCGCCCATGGACACCTGCGACACGAGAGGAATCACAGATGCGTTGCCGGCCCTTAAGAAAGGAGTAGGCTTGTTTCTTGAAAGTTGTGTTACTTTGTCACGGATCCCATAATCAGAATCTAACCAAACTCTCATCAAACTACCCTTGAAGTAAATCATTTCCAATAAAAAATGAATCATCCAAATCGGTTGGCGTGATATTGAGTTATTTGTCGTGTACATACTTAATGCAAATTTAACACTTATACGGTTTTGCACTGGATGCCGTTGTTAGACCTGGACAAAATTGAAATAGGACCACACGGGAAGCACCAAATACAAAAAGAATCATCAAAATCGGTTTACCCAGTCCAAAGTTATGAGGTAACAAACATAAAAAAAATACAGACGAATTGAGAACCTCCTCCCTTTTTTGAAGTCTGTTAAAAATATGTGTTACCGAATAGGTCGCCACCGGCGCGCCGGTGTCATTCTGGCTGTAAATATGTGTTCACGATACGTTTGCAGGACCCTGTGTTATATGAAGGAGAGAACATATTGGAGGGTAGGCGTCCATGTAGAAATACGTAATTATATGTGGCTAATACAATATACTGAAAATTCCTCTACCTACAAGCCTAATTCAAATCAGTTCAGCCCTGTTAAAGAGTAGCTCCGACAAACTACAGACACATAGCTTTATTCATACTTATGGACTAATTGATATCTGTCCGCTTCGCTGTAAATGAAATAAGCTTTTAATTAAAAAAACAGGTCAGTGTCGATGGAACTACAACAAAACGAAATTGCCCAGAATTATGAAAAATCCCGCATCAAATGGCCTACTGGGAGCCTCAAAGGAAACTACTACATTCATATAAAAATATATAGATAGATTACGAAAGCTTAATTTACGTCTGGCAAATCCGGTAGTAAAAGCCAGATCAAACTAATAACGATTATAAACAATTGAGTTTGGTTAGTAATTTACCTATTTCAAAATAAAGTGAGTGGCCATTAAAAAAATCTAAGATAAAAACGCACAGAAAAAATGTGTTACGCTCACCTATAAATCAGACTTCTTCCGCAATAGCCGGTAAATAACAAAACGAAATAACATCGGAATATTTTTTTACGAACGTGCCTATCCGATTTCTGTATCGGATTTTGTGGGTCGCGTGGGTGATAGAATTTAATTTATATTCTAAAAATATTTACGTAATGTCTTTCTTGTTCGTAAATAAATATCATCTTGCATTTCGCGGCCGTACTATTTTTTTTAACCGGTTTTCCGCAGCGATAGCGCTGCACTGTTACGTTGCTCATAGATTAAACACGTTACAGACCGGTGAAAATATATTGTTATGAGATTTAAACTAATCTAGCTGTACTGCCACCCTTATGATTTGATAATTATAATTACCTATTTTTGTAATTAATTGATTTAGTTTTTTAGCTTGTATTTTTTGTGCTATAAATGGATACAATTTATTACTTTTGTTGCTCCAGGCTAATGTCCATACATAGCTACATAATTTTTATGATATTTTACGATAAAATAACCTTTTATTATTACCTAATCTATAGTACATAAAACTTAAAGATCTAAAAGCGTATACGGACTAAGCAGAAACGATAAAATTTGAAATCTGTAAAAGGGTTTCATGTGTTACCTCTTTGTACTTACATAATAAAGAACAATATTTTAATATAAAGAACAATTTACAATTATTAATCTAGATGCATGTAATACCTAAACAAAACTATTTTCACGGGAGTGGTGTCAGAGACATCAACTAGTTGTATGAAAATGATGTACAAAAAATATCGACATTATTTCATACATTTTGGTATGAAAGTAATAATTTACATATATTTCATTTTATATTAAACTCATAATAAATATTATACCATTCCAATTAATCCATCTACGTCATCGTAGAAAATACACGTAGTGTCAAAGTAGTAGTACATTGAGAATCTCTAGCAAATTTAAACTAATATGAGGCGACCTCATGCTTCAGTTATTTATTATGCAATTTTAATTTATCTATTTCATATATAATTGTTTTGTGTTGTGAATAATATACATAATATTTTCTTGATTATTTTTTAAACATGAAGTGGCCGATAGTAATGACAAGTAGTTTAAATTATTAGATTAGATTAATTATTAGATTAAGAGCCGGTATGTTATTAAAAATTATTCTATATCTAATATTTATCTCTATCAACAGGAGGAAATCTGAGACCAAAGAAACCCTAATACTTGAGGTAAGAACGACTTCAAACAAAAATTGAAATATTACTAAAGAGCGAGAGGCATGATTAACTTCTAATGAAACGCAAGTCCAGCAAGGAGTCGCAATATATTACGAAAAATCAAGTCTTACATATCCTCAATAATATTCGCACATAATATTAATTAAGCAACTGTTTAGTGAAAAAATAATTACATTCAGGTTTAGCTTAATCACGGCTTGTTTTTCTTTTTTCTGTTCATTGTATTATAATTAACCATTTTTTTTTTAATTTTAAATTAGCTCTGTTGGATTATTTTATTACCGCTTGGTACCATAGAAATATCACTAAAAGTTTCAAGAGTTTTAGAGACCATTAATTTAATATTAAATTTAAATTATAAAACCAAATTTTTCACGGCATCATATTTTGTCGTAATAATTTATAAAGTTAACCGTGGGTACCAACATTGTTTATTTCATTTTAATCTACTGTAACAATGTTTATTTACTACTTCCGAAAGAATATTGGTCATGTAAACAAAAATCATCCGATACGGCCGTCTTGTGTAATCTACCATGTTTTATAACATATATCATGCTGATATAGTGTCCATTACTTTGCATTTACCTTTTCCTTGTTTCAGCTCTCACCTGGTCAATTCACACGCATGATCTTTGACCGTGCGGCGCCGAACAGTTCGTCGTCGCGGCCGCCATTCGGCCAAAGAGAACGACAACGGTTGCGAGCCACCGATACGTTAGCGCCATTTTTATTTCAGTCCAGTTAGAACCGCCGTTGGTGGTAGGTGTATTGACTCTCTATTATTCCCTCAAAAATGATCGTCACAATAACATGCGATCGTTGCAGTGTTTTGATTTCAAATATTATTTAACGTTTACGCGCGTGTGAAATAATTTAAAATATTATTTTTATGTGATATTATATACGTGGAGTTTGTTTTGAAAAGTTTTATCGCAATAGTTCTATGCACAAGTTAGTTGCGAGAGATATTGTTGCGCCTGAGAAACGGTTTAGTGTGTTGTAAACAGTGATTTTGTCGCATTATTTGTGTCGAATTGGATTCTAATTGGACATCAATTGGTCTGGTGTGCAAACTACGCTGATTTAGCGTTATTTGAAGGTTTTGACAGGTGAGTTTATTTTGATCTTTATAAAATTCGTATCATTTGATCAACGGTCTAGTGTGTGTGTACCCTCGCAGTTGTAAGTGCATTTTGACCGTAATTTTAAATTTTTCAAGTTTCAATATTAATGATGAGAATAGTAACTTTTCCAATGTTTTTTTTCTATTGATAACACTAACATTTGTACAATAGCGAATAGACAAAAATAAAGAAAATTGAAAAACGGAGGATCAATATGTAAACTTTTAGGTAAACTTTTTGTTTCCGCCTGTTTATATATAGGTTTTTTTTTCGAAGTGACTATGCTATTGGCCTTGCAAGGCCTTTACATCTTCACCGGACTACATATATAGGTGTCTGATATCTGGTCAAATATCTCTTTCCGAAAGGAGGCATTTTGTATAAATATTGTGCACTAATTTTCCCAATTTTAAAAACCTAACAATCAACCGCCTGCTTTAGAAAAATAGCTGATATTTTTGGAATCAGGTCATTAGTTGCGGAGAATTTATATCTGCATAACCTATATGAATATGTATACTTTTATTTACATTTGAAGCTTAAAATAAATTTTCTTCCTTATTTCTTTATAATTGGAAGTTTAACATTGTAGTTTAGACATATTTGGACAAATAACATAAAACAAGAAAGAATAGGAGGGTATATTAAGAATTTATCATTATTAGACATAAAGTCTATTCAATTAGACTTTCTAATGAAAATTCCTCATTTAGGGGTGTAAGGGGTGTCGAGTAACATCTTAAGACTTGAGACACCCAAGCCAACCTCACCTGCACGTGGTGCACCCTGCTGATCAACGAACGAGGCAATGGCAATAGCGGGGTGGTAGGGTTATACAGCCCGACTGGGTCGCAACCACCATGTACATGGCGAAAAAGCCCGTCATAGTGACTCGCTTTTGCGCGTCGCGTTTCGGGATCAGCCTGTGCATATCCAGTACCGGGTGACTTTCGTCATTATGGCCGGCACAACAGCGGCGACCGACGATGGATGATCTATCTCGCGGTGGTCGCCATTGTTCTTGGATTGTACTATGCTTACCATCAGGCATAATGCAGTCACTTTGTCGTGCTTCAATAAGAAAAAAAAAACGACTGGAAAAATCTTAATATGGATATTTCCGTTGGCGGGTAAATAATGAAATAGAGAGTACTTACATACGAAGTTGACAAGAAATTGTAATACGATTTAATTTACGTGATGATAATCTTGATATCCGAAATACTCCCAAGAGGTTAGAAGTAATTACATGGTATGTTTGTAATTGTGAATTGATTATTTTCATATAAACACGTAATTCTCGGCTAATTTTTTGATAACTTCTTTATAAAATTAAATATTGAATAACTAGTTCATGCTTGCGGCGAGTTCGTCCTTGTAGTAGTTTTATTGGAAATACGAGTTTAAATTGAATGCGTTATTAATTTTACTTTAATCATATCAAAACTCCTTTGTTTTACATTTTCACTTTGTAATTGATTCTTTTGAATTACATTTTTTAATTCTTCCTATAGTCTTCTGTCTAACTTTTTTTATGATATACTCTAACATATTCTTCACTATTTTCGTTTTCTTTCCCGTCTTGATGATTACAAACATAATAAACAAGAATTAGATAACCAAATATATACAGGCATTTGGGAGTGATGCGCTACTTTAGGCTAACGCAGCGGAAGCTCTCAAAAGGAAAAAAACGATTTTTAACATTCTTGATTAGTGCTCCGCTCCTATTGATCTTAGCCTGCTGATATATATAGCCTTCCTATATAAATGTGCTATATCACATTGAAGGAAATTTTCTAATCGGACTCGTAGTTCCTGAGATTAGCATGTTCATGTAAACAAACTCTTCAACTTAATAATATTACTATATACTATATAGGATATATCTACAGTCTTTAGATTTATGTTTAAGACGTCACTTCATATTCTGTGATGTTAGATTAATCGGAAATGGAATTGAAAATAGATAGGAAATCCACATCAAGACCCTTAGCCCTTAAATACATATTGTTGTCATTTATCTACATTCCACATTCAGTTTCCATTTAATATCATTCTAAAATCTAGATGTATGTGTTTCCGAAAGCATATTAAAAGCCTAGAAAATACCTTACATGTGAAAGAAAAAGTTGACATTACTTTCGGAGCGTAAATTATATTTTCTTTGTTCTTGTTTTAAAATTAGTCTCAAATTCAAAACATAAATCGAACATTTAAGAGTTAAGTCGCCAGCATATATAATGAATTCAGCATTAACGCATAACCTCCTACGTAAAGTAGTATTGATATATACGATAAACATAAATACACATTCGTAGAATATACGAGAGTCAATGAACTCGTTACAGACTCCATCTTGCCTGATTTGAGAGTGTTTGTTCGCTTTTATGTGTAGAAAACTAACTAAAGAATGTCATAATATATTTAACATATTCAAAATATTGCAAAAGTGTCTCCAAGCAAGTACTGATGATAAACATGCTGCCTGAATGACGAAAGCATATAAGATTTAAAAAAGTAGGTATACGGGTTAAAATTATTATACAAGAATTATGTACATATTTTAGAATACATTTGAAAATCATTGACACTGGCCAATGCTTCTGTGACGCTAATAAAAAAGATACTTTTATCATTAATATAAATAGTGTACAGACTTCTTGTGTAATACAATTAATTATAATTTTGTAAACAAGTTTCATTTTTTTTCCCGAACTGACTACGCTATTGCCCTAGCAAGGTCTTAACAGCTTCACCGGACTACTAAGGCGAGCGTTTAAGGCACTCAGCCGAAACAAGTTTCATTATATTATGTTGTACAATATAAACAAAAATAAAAAATATTTTTATAATACTTTTTTTGCGGTCTTTACGTATTTAATTGTGGGTTTCATATAAAAGTCAAGAGGAATTTTTAAACGGGAATCCCTTTTATATAGGCACCTACTTGATATCGGCTAAGCGAAGTTGAATAAAAAAAAAAGCTTTTAAATGTTATTGTCAATAGATACGTGGGCGGGTAGGTCACTTACGTATTTCGCAATAGTAAAGCAACAACAGAAATGCATTCGAAATGGCAATTACAGATTATATATATTTTCGTATTAAGTATACAGAAGTAGTACTGTTGGCTCGATTATGAAAGCTATATAATTCGGATTACCGAAACGAAGTCGACATTTTACGAAATACCTATTTAGGTAGCGGGCGGTTATACAAAATCCATTTTAATAACCAACTAAATTGGTCTTGAATTAATTTGCAACACGAAAAACAGGATTAATAAAACGCACGCCTTGTTATATCGATAGCGCATGCGCACTCAGTGTACCGTTCTAACGCGCTTAAGATTGACCAGCGACAATAATAAGTATTACCTACTATGTGTTCGGGGGAAAATATAAATTTAAATATATATATATATATGTATATATATATGTATATATATATATATATCTGAGACAGAAAACTCAAAACCCTTTGACCGGTAAATAGTTTTATAATTTATTTTTTTAATAATTCCCCACTAGATAACGCTGAAACGCATCGACCTGTAGATCTTTTCCCGATCCCCATATAAATTGGTGTTGAAAGTCAAGGGTATTTATATAATACTAGCTGTGCTCGCGACTCCGTTCGCGTGAAATCTAATGTAAAAAACAATGACTAATATAATTATCTGAATGTTTTAAGTCCATTTACTTACTAACTTTTCTCTCGTACTTGTAATTAAAATTAGAATAACTTTTGATAGAATGAACCAATGTTAATGAAACTAAGACCAAATGTTATTCGAGGATATGCTTTACGATTTTCTTGGTGAGTTTTTATCGTGAACGCAGTACTTTACCAGTGATGCGTTCAAAAAAATAGCCAGACCGACATTTCTAAACATTGCAATGTACTTCATTACTTCTTCTAAGACACCTGCGATATTTTTTTTTACAAAAATCTAAAAAGTACAAATACGTTAGATTCTATTATATGTATAGAAGATATATTTTGCTATAACTTAATTATTCATTACAACCAATTATAACACACTGGCAAATGCGTCGATTACGCCTTGCCAAAATAAAGAAAAGAGACAAATAATAATATCAAAATCTGTTTGAGTTTTTGGCGAGATCTTAGTCTGTCATGTAGTGGATTTTATATTTTATTCATAATCTTGTGTTATTGGACTCTATATTTTGTAAATTTGGTGGTGTTTTACTTTATATAGTTAGTTTATTGTCCATAAATGAAGTGAATGGAAAATAATACCACGGAGCATGAAATTCTGAGATGTCACAAGAACTCCCTGGAAGGTTCTAACAAGGGATCCACCATCTTGTTAGAATATTGACTCACACGACGCTTAATATTGAAGTAATTGCACGACGCTTATAATATTATTGACTACGCGACAATGACAGTAATAATCTGAAAGATTGAATGCCAAAAAAAGATAAAAAAATATATATCTATGTGAAACCATGAGCACAGCTAGTCAGTGTGAATAATACAAAAATGTAATTCATTTATATCTTATTTTCAAACACCTGTATTTATGTTATGTAAATTTATTGAAATTATTTTTGTGTCTTTATCTATACTAATATTATAAAGAAGTAAAGTTTGTGAGTTTGTGACGTTGTAGGGGGTAATCTCAGGAACTACACACATCAAAAAAGTCTAAGCAACATGCGTGATATTACAAATTTTACCATTTATATTAATTAATTTCTAAGTATTTACTCAAACAAAGTGCGTAGGTAAGTAAACTTTTTTGTTATTGATGACATACTGGCTGGTTGTAAAAAAAAATTGATTATGTTTTGTTTTTTCATAAAATTCAAATGACTGCGAATTTGTTTGAATTTAAGTGCGTTTTAATTGCTACGTTTAGTCTTGATTTTATAATTTTACCAACCATTTAAATAAAGTTAGCGACAAAATTGAATTGTTAGTAATTATTTACGTCATGAAGCGACGTCATTTGATGGCAGATGATATGCAAAGAGCTGTAGGGATGTTGCAAACGGGAAGTAATCGATCTCAGGTATCTCGACATTTTGGCATTCATAGAAGTGTTATTTGTCGTCTTTGGCAGCGCTACAATAATACAGGAGAACCCGCTGAACAGCCTCCAGGCCGTAAAAGGAGTACAACCACTCGGCAAGTCCGGTACATACAACTGATTGCAAGACACCAGCCGATGTTAACCGCACGAGAGATAAGTTTGAGGCTACAAATTTGAAGTGGTGTTGATGTAAGTCCTCAAACTGTGCGAAATCGACTGCATGAGTACGGCCTATGAGCTCGACGCCCAATCAGGTGTCCACCGATACGTCACGGGAATCGCGCTCGTTGATATGAATGGTGTAGAGAACGCATAACATGGACCCAGGAACAATGGGATAAAATTATGTTTTCCGATGAGTCGCGATTCGGGTTTAAGCCTGTTACAAGAAGGGTGCGAGTGTATCGTCGGCCCGGAAATACTGAAAGGCTCAGGTGCGTTCAGGAAGTTCATCCATACAGCGGCTCAACAGTTAAGTGATGGGCGGGTAATATGAAGAACAGGCGAACTGAGCTCGTTTTCGTAAATGGAAACATGAATACTGAAAATGACATTGAGGATATTCTCAGACCTTATGTCTACCCTATTGTACAAACCTTTGGCTCCGATTTTAGGTTAATGCATGAGAATGCGCGTTCACATACAGCTCGGCGAACCAGTGAATACTTTGCAACGGAGAACATCCGGGTATTGCCCTTTTTTTTACGTGGGGAAATCCATTATGGATACCCACCCTCCCGGGGGAGAGGGTGGGTTATGTCCGACTCCCACGGACTAAAACCCCACGGTGTACCGACAGACCGTATTTGTTGGGGCGGCAAGGGATCGTGCTTGCTAATCTACCTTGTAGAGCAGCCACTGGGTACACACCAGCTGCCTCCCCTCGTCCGCCGGACCTGTGCAATGAGGAGATGAGCCCCCCGGCTGCATCCGCTCAGGTCCGGCTACGGTGGCGGGAGGAGTTGGGCAAAGCGCCGCCTCCTCCCGTCTGTCCTTCGTTGGCGGAGAGGGCCACTTAAAGAGTCTGCCTCGCGGGCCCTCTCCGCCGCCTCCTTCTGCGAGATGACTTCCTCGCAGAAGGAGGCTATCGCTCAACACGCCTGTTCGCTGCCGAGCATGGCCGAAACCACGCTCGGCAGCGATAAATCCTCTCCTACCGCCGCCGTCAGAATGCGGCGCTGTCCCTCCTACGCAGCACACTCAGACAGCGTGTGCTGCGCGGTGTCTTCATCGGCGCCGCACTCGTGACAGGCGGCGGTCGGCTCCCTGCGGGCGATCCGGTGCAGGTACCACCCAAAAGACCCATGCCCGGTGAGTGCCTGCACCAGTCGGAACGTCAGGGAGCCCCACTTTCTTCCGATCCAGTCCTTCAGGACCGGGCGGACGGCGTCGACGGTATACGTCCCGAAGCGCGCGTCCGCCAGGTCCTGGATCCATCTCTCGACGGCGTCCTCTCTCAGACGCCGTCTCTTCTCCTCAATTTCCCTGGGAGCCGGAGGCTCCCACTGCGTTTCCCGTGAATTCGTACACGGCGGCCAGCACACCTGCCTCCAGCTCCCAGGGCAGGGAGCCGGCGAGCGTGAAGGCCGCCGTGGAGGACACCGTGCGGTATGCCCGGATTGTCCTCAGCGCCACCGTGCGCTGCGCGCCACGAAGCGCGCGCACGTTGGCGGAACCGAGGGCGTCGGTCCACACCGGTGCCCCGTAGGCGGCCATCGCCCGCACGACCCCCATGTAGAGTCGGCGGCACCCGGCACCCGGTCCCCCTATGTTGGGTAACAACCGACCGAGCGCCGCCGCCGCCCCAGAAATCGGCGGTCCGAGCCCCACGAAATGGGGCTCGAACTGCCAGCGCCCGTCCAGGGTGAGGCCAGGTATTTCATCTGGGCCCCCACCCTGATCCAGGAGCCCTCTACAATTATATGGGCCCCAGGCGGTGGCCCTCGTCGAGGCCCGTGAAATAATAGAGCCTCGGTCTTCTCGAGGGCCACCCTGAGACCCAACCTCCTTATGCGCCTGACCACGAGGGTTGTGGCCATCGTGGCCAGGCGCGCTACTTCTTCCCAATTGCCCCCCCGGGCTACGACTAGGGTGTCGTCCGCGTAACATATGAGGCGCGCTTCATATGGGAGCGCGCCGCGGAGCACCCAGTCGTAGCCCAAGTATCCGGGTATTGCCCTGGCCTGCACAATCGCCAGATCTCAACCCCATCGAACACGCATGGGACATGCTCCAGAGACGTGTTTTGAAAGACTTGGACGGAGCGACAACAACCCAATAGCTGAAGGATTTGCTACAATTCCATTGGGAGCGAATACCGCAAGATGCCATAAACAGTCTCATTAATGCAATGAATAATCGTTGCCGACAAGTTCTGAATAGCAGAGGAGACCATACTTTGTATTAAATTGTTCTATTCTTTCACAATAAATACATTTTCTTTAGAAATTTCATTTTGTAAAAAAAAAGTTTATGTATCTTAGTTTCTACAGTATATTCTAATATTGTTCATTTCTGTTATTAAAAGAACTTCTAAAGACAACAGCTGTTATTTTTACATCATAGAACCCTAAAGATACTATTTTAAAAATAAAATACAACGTTATAATGTGAAGAACCATCCTAAAATTTTAATTAGTACATGTTGCTTAGACTTTTTTGATGAGTGTACTAGTCCGATTTGAATAATTCTTTCATTGTTATATAGCTCATTCATCGAGAATGGTTATAGGCTATATATCATCACGATAAGATCAATAGGAGCGGAGCACAGATGAAAAATGTTTCAGAATCAGGATGTTTTTTCCTTTTGAGAACTGCTGCGTGTTAGTGTATCTAAACCACGCGAACGAAGTCGCGGGCAGAGGCTAGTATCTTATAATGTGGTTTTTTTTGTGTAAATGGATATATTATGATCAAACATGGCTACTTGATTATTCTAGTCTTATTTTTAAGACTTTGTGAAATAACTTCACCACACTACTAACATGTGTTCAAAACTCATGTACATAGTTATGCTCTGCTGATTAAACACGTTGAGTGAGTGTATGCTGTAGGCTACGTGAAATTAACAAAAATCATTTACAATGCTAATAAGTGTGCATGCAAGAAACTGTATATCCGCCTGAGCAAAACGTTATGAATTAAATTAGACACTAATTATAATCGATTTGAATTAAATCTTTATATGAATCTAGATATGTGGGAGTATTCTTAGAATTTAAGTTCCGCTATTAAAGACTTAATCTCCTATTTTAACTTTGTAATTTCTTAGACGATCATTATAATAATCACGAGTTAGAAAGGGATTATAATTTTATTAGTTCTAGACTGAGTTAGCGCTTAGCTAATTGATATTGTTATGTACGCGGGTAAAGAAATATGCTGCGGCGTATTGTTATGAAAGTTTTTATTTTTTTATTAGGCAATAACGTACATACACACTTCACTAACCATGAATTGTACCATAAATAAATTACAATGAACACGTTATTCATTGATCACACTATTCGTTGATCACACTATTTACTGATCATAGTCCACTGACAGATCGCTTTCTGTTGTCGCTTCGACGTTCTTTGTCACGCTGAACTAAACTGTGTGGGGTTGATCTGCGGATCGCTGAGGCCTAGAAGTTAAGACTATTTTATTTTTTTATGTCATATAGGAGGCAAACGAACATGCGGGTCACCTGTTGTTAAGTGATTACCACCGTTCATAGACACTAGCAACACCAGAGGAGTCGCAAGTGCGTTGCCAGCCTGTCTTTGTGGGAATGGAGAGAAATGGGGAGGGGAAGGAAGAGGAGAAGGTAGGGGAGGGGAGATGGGTCTCCGGCGCTCTCACTGACCGAACGAAACGCAACAATGTAAGCACTGTTACTTCACGTCAGTTTACGACTATTTTTATGACCTTACATATATTATCATAACATAAACGCCACAGTCACAAATGTTTCGGATAATCTGTAAAAAATTAGGTAAGCTATGTGAGGTTTTGAATGTAGACAACAGCCAAGCCAAGGGGTGTCGTGCACCCTTGAGCTAGTTGTCCAAATAAAATCAGCTGAGTGAATGCTTTAAGCGCTCGCCTTAGTAGTCCGGTGAAGCTGTAAAGGCCTTGCAAGGCCAATAGCGTAGTCAGTTTGAAGAAAAAAAATGAGGCTAAGGAAGATTTTTCCAAATTTAACACTTTGAGAAACCTAGTATATGTTACAAATAATTATTTGTTTTGTTAATTATTTATTTAATTAAGTTTCCATTTCGTAACGGTAGATATGTAACTAAAAACTGACTATGTATTGTTGAAGAAGAAATACGATTGACTCTAATTTCCTTCCAAGGATCTCATGTATTACCCTATAAATAAATCAAAATATTTATCATGTTATGTTGTAAGTCAGTCGGCATCGCGCATGTGGGAATAAAGTCTGGCCCATATCACAGCATCTCTGAGCACCGGAACCCATCCTTTATCATGCAAATTACCTTTACCACGTGTACCTATTCGAAATGGTTATATTTATCAGGTATTAAAAGAGTGTTAAATTTTATTTCGCAGTCAGTTGGTTCTCCCGTTGAATTTGTTTTTAAGTATACAGTTGGTTTGAATTTGTAAAAAATAGTCACCCTATGATTAATCCTATTTAATAAATAGTCTTTCTTTATATTTTTATTACCGATCAGAGCATAGTTATACATTTTTCTATAGCTAGTGAGATGACTATGCGATTTATTAGAATTTGGTTACACGTTTGTATTCACATAAGAGCATGAAATTTGAGTGTATTTTTTTGTTCGGTTCTTGGAACATTTTAATAAGCCCTATTCAGTAAGAATATAAAGAAGTAAAGATACTATAAATTTAATGAGGTTTTTTTACCCAATTTCTAAAATTAAAACTATACATAGAAATTGACGAACCTTTTATTTGATAACATTTAGCAAATTTAACTTGATTTAGTTGCTCCATAATTTTGCTCTTAAATGAATTACATTTGGAGCAATAAATCGATTCTAAAGAAATGTTTAAATTATATTTCATTCTGACAGTTTCAAAGTTTAACATTATTTAGTGCAACGCTTAATCGAATCACGGCTGTTCCGCCTGTCGCATCAACGGGCAGACAATGCAATCAGAATACGGTATCTGTGGTGCTCTTACTTAGTTTGACAGCTTTGACGGGTTCGCAATGCTCTATTTATCGTAATTGCTGAGCTAATGTCAGAACAGTTCGATGGCCAGTCTGTAGAACCGTCGCTCTTAAGAGATTTTATTTGTTTGCTAAACTTTCAAGGGTCATGATAGGTTTGCTAATAAAACTCCTTGGTTCGTAAACGGCGAAGTATATAGGTTTCAAGGATTTTATTTTTATGAAGCAAAAGCATATGTTAGTTGTTCGAAAATACTTGTTTTGTTTTAAACCTTGACACAGAGTAAGGGATATTGTAAAAATTCTTATATTAATACGATTCCAGGAGTCGCGGATGGTTAAGATGTAGCGTTTCGAAATCTGTTAGTGTATATTCAGGTGTCAAGAGGCTTGGGAGGGTCACCGTAATAGTGACCATTTTTTGACGAATTCTTCGAATTGCTAATACTTCTCTTTGGTCCGGGAGTCTAATTTCGTTTCAGTCGCTAAAGTCCTTTGCCACGTCTGTTCGTGATGAACTCAAAAACTTTGTAGTGGTAGAGCCACGCTGAAGCTATTACTAGTTTCAGCATGAATGGGTCGGCTCGCCCGGGGTAGTACCACTCACTCACAGAAACACCGACGTGAAGTAACAGTTCTTGCATTGTTGCGTTTCGTTCGGTCTGTGACGGCGCCAAAGGCCCACCTCTTCTCCCTCTCCACTTCCCTTCCCTCCTCCAAACGCAGGCTGGCAACACACTTGCGACTCCCCTGGTGTTACAAGTATCTATGGACGATGGTGATCACATAATATCAGATGATTCACGTGTTCATTTGGCTCCTATGATATAAAAGAAAAACTTATGAACGGATTTTCATGCGGTTTTCATCTGTAGATAAAGTGATTCACGAAGAAGGTTTAGATATATAACTTATCAAGGTTTTTTTATTACCTGGGAGGGACAACGTTTGCCGGGTCCGTCAGTTCTTTATAAGTTTTAGCGTTTGATCAAACTTTTAGCTGATACCATATGGCGATGTGCTCTTAGAGATAAGACAAGCTAAACCTAGACAAGGACTGACTCTGAAGTGCACCTACCGGAACCCAGTGACAGGTGCTTGGTGACAGATTTTCAACACGAGGCTAATACATAGCTAGATGACCTAGGAAAAGGCGTACCATACTATAGTGTAATTAAAATTCTTTTCTTCACTGAAAACTCAATTCACTTATAAAAAACCGAACCTATATCGGTTGATTTAGTGACCGAACAGCGTGTTCGGCCACTAAAACCATCATCTCTTCAAGGTTCTAATGATAGTCAACTTATAGCGATCATTCTGAGAGTTTAAAGACCTATTTACAAATACTGAGTGGGCAATCGATAGCTTAGTTTATGGAAAATTAAAAATAATGAATTTCCAGATAAGATTGCAATACTGGCTACTAAGAAGCCATTTAAAAAAAAGTAAACTCGCCTCTATAATCTGTGGTTCAAGCAGCCATTGTTATAGGTTTTAATGGTGATGCTTGTCACTTCCAATTATCGAAACAATAACCCTAATCCATATTGGACGATCCATTGTGAATACTGGAAGCATTGTTGTCTCTGTTTATAGAACGATTTGTAATACTTCAACTAAATCTAGCAAAGAATTTAAATATATGTGACTTTAAATTGAGAATACCTTATTCAGAACTCGCAGATGGCGAAGGGTTAAAGAATTTAGCATTATGTTAAAAATTGTTCCCTCGGTAATGAAATATTCACTATTAATGACTAAAAAAGGGACGTAAAGTTATTCAGCGACCGCATCCAAATTATATTATTTCGTTTTGTAATTAACTCTCTAAGGGTCAAAACGCCTGGGATCTTTATACACTACTAAATGTAGCCGCAGATTATTTTCTATTGTATTATGTAATTTATTATGTTTAGTACACTTAATTAACTATTGTTCAAGCTGTAATAAGATAGATGTTGTCCAAAATATTCACACACACTAATAATCTTGGCAAACTGTTGCTGCGCTGCCCAGCGCTCTGCTGATTCGAGCCTTACAGCGAAAACTTTGCAATTACAAGGAAAGCATACATTTGGAAAATATATTTAGTAAGAATATTACAACTCTTAAAACTTAAATAGTATTACATAAGTAAAATAAAATTATAGTAAATATAAAACAGAAAATTAGATAAATTAAATTAAAAAATTCAGTTACAAGTCTCACAAGTGACAAAGAGCAAACAAAAAAACTGGAACGAAAAACACTAACACTATCAGTGAATAACAAATCAAGATGCACAACGTCTCTGCCTACCACAGGAGAGGAACCGTGCCGACTGGGAGTTAATACGCCCAGTCACAAAAAAGATCTAAAGTAAAAGGCGAACTACTGAACGTTACAGATATTTATTGATTCGATGTAGCGCCCTTAGTATCGAGTTATAGTTAAACGGAACAAACAGAAGAGAAAAAGGCACTGAACTATTTTACCAATGATGGGTTAGTTGGTAGCGTGTTCGGAAACCGGCTTGATGGACGTAGGTTCGAATCCTAGCAACTGAACCTAGAATCAATTAGGTACATTTAGAAAACATCGTGATGGAATCATAACATGGTTATAGGGCTTTGTAGTGTTGTTCTGGCAGTTTCTTATGCACTCAATACAAAATATCTAGCAAAAAGCGTCACTAACGTGTCGAGGTCATCGGTGCCGCTAAGCCACAGGTTTTTCTCCTACCAAACATCGCTTAACGTGGCTAAAGAAGTTTTCAACTGAAAAATTGATAACACTAAATCTCATAAATATTTACTAAATAAAGAAATAAAAGAAAATAAGTTAACAAACAGAGAAAGATGTACGTAATTGTTTTGTTTCTGCTTATTTTTATATAAATCATGTATATTTCAATAATATACTTTTGACAATAACCAACTATTTGAATAGAATTTCCAAATATAGGATGAACAAAATGATAGAACAAGAATATCTATTTAAGAATACAGAAAAAGATATATCAAACAAATGAACTCCCGGCTTATTTAAAAGCTTTATTCTCTGATATAATACTAGCGGTGACATGATGAGCTAGCGGTGACGTCACAATCGGCGAGAGTCAGTTGTCTTTTAATATGGTTATGAAAGGCTTGGATTATGGGGAGGGTTGGTGTATGACTGGGCATTGTAAGCCCATTTTCTTTGATTCGCCTCTCATTCTCTAGGCATATATTTATTTGCCCATACATTTATTCTGTATTAAGTAATTCTTACGTTTCTATATATATTCTATTATAAATAACTCTCTTAACCAAACATTCTCATAAAATCAGTGGAGTTTGCGATGGCGTCTGTGATACAGTCTCAAGACTAGTACAAACGTCAACGTGAGTTGAAATTGGCGCCATCAGTGACATTTTAATTAATTTTGTATATAATTTATGTAAAATTTTTGGACAATCAATTATTATTGGTATTACAAAAAATATGATGTCAATTTTCGCAATTACGAGCATCTTTTGGATAATACTAAACTAACTTGAATGTTGTTTTCAGGTTAATGGAAGACTGAATCCGTGAAAAGATCATTATATTTTTTTATACAGAGTTATGGATTAAAAGCGGTAATGTTAAAATACAAGGTGATGAAACTAAAGACAGACCAATTTTCAATGCAGAAAAGTCGCCCATAATTGTACCTTAAATTTGGTTGGTTATTTCGACGGAGGTATTCTGGTTTAGAAATTTGAATAAAAGATTTGTTTTAAATAATATGTCCTCAATGGCATTTTTCAGCATATCTTTGTTATTCGGTATTCTTGTATCGGCTTTTTACAGTTTAAAATATTACTAACACGTTTTGATTAAGTTATTTCACGACAGTATTTAGACAAATGAAGATAACTGTGAATTATCTTTGTTAATGAGCTACGGTTCGCTGGCATTGCTATTGACGGTGTTGAATGAAATATGTTCAGTCAACATTAATACTGTTTTATTTAATATACACATTATGAGTATCTGTAGAACCCGTTGGGAGAGCTAGAAATGTCCTATTTTCTTGAATGTCATCTTGATTTTGTCATAACTTAAAATGCCATGTAGTGGGTTTTATATTTTATTCATAATCTTGTATTATTTGACTCTATGTTTTATAATATTGGTGGTGTTTTATCTAATATAGTTCGTTTATTGTGCACAAGTGAAGTGGATGGGAAATAATACCAGGGAGTATTAATTCTGAGTTGCCACAAAAACTCCTTGGTAAGTTCTAACAAGAGCCACCAATTTGTTATAGCATTGAAATTATCACAAGACATTTGTAATATTATTTTACCTTCTCGACAATGGCAGTAATAATCGAATATGGGTAACGAAAATAAAATTAAAAAACTTACTATTTAAGTCTAAATTTACGTTAACGATAAAATCCATATAAAGTGGTGGCTGTATACATTTTTTACCCTTTTTAATATATTAGATATATGGAACAGATTTCAGTGCATAAGAATTTAATTTGAATTATATTAATACTGCCCGTACCTCGCGATTTCATTCTTACAGGTCTGATTTACTGTCAACGCGGTTAGATAAGTTCAAGCAATAATATATGCAAATAGCTCTTGTTGCGTTGGGAATCGATCACGTGACTTTATTACACGTTATAGTACCTAACTGTCATGTGCATTCACAGTTCGGCCCTGCTCGCTAAAACTTGATTCTCGTTATGTAGCTAACTCGACCTCCGTGTTCGAGTTGTCCGGTGAAGCTGTAAACAACTTGCCAGGTAAATAGCGTAGCCAGTTCGAAAAAAAAAAACCTTCGTGTTCGATTTTCCCCAGCGTGACACGACTTGCGCACACTATTATTTCTCTAGCGTACTTTCCAAACATACAATGAGTATGTTCACTCATAAGGTCCGCAACGTTATATTAGATAGCATATTATATTCTTCCTCAATAAACGCTTGCTATACATTAAAATTATATTTTCAAATCGGATAGTTCTAGAGATTATTGCGTACAAATAAATATACAAAAAAATAAAGAATATTTTGAGTTTTATAATATTAGTGTAGATTAGAAAAAAATAAATGGCAAATTCTATGTTCTTATACAATTTAAATTTTTAATATACGTTTTTTAACATAAATTGATCTTCAAGTTAAGAAAACAGATTAAACTGAACTATTAAAAACAATGTGTTTGCAAACTTCATTATAAATACTCTCTGATCTCCAGCATTCCAAGGCATTTAATTATGGCTTCAGCTAGTTTAAACACGATCAAATTTTAATATAGTTTGCTTGAAAATTAAAATGCTATTTACTGAACAGTTTAATGTGCAATAATATTTAGAAATAAAATAATAAACCTAATTTAAAAAAACTGCACAAAACTATTTTTGTATTCTGTCATGGCGTGTGTAATATAGGATTAGTTATGAACGGGAGGCAAGATGTAATTAACTTTCCATTAGATAATTGAATGAAACTGTAGCTGGAGTCTAGGGCATTAATAATGCAATTGAAAATTTTTTTCTAAACATCAATTCTTTCAATTATAAGTGTGTTTCGGTGGCTGTATTTGAGAGAGCAGTCCGAGTTTTATGTCTTATTATTTAATTTTGTATCGTCACGTATGAGCTTGCTTATAAAGATTTGAAAATGTCAACCTTTAATACGATACAAACGTAAAGTAATTAACTCTTAAAACTGTTGACAGTTTAGTATTTAATTAAAATGTATATTGTACAGTCCTGTTGAATGTAGCATGCATTTGGTATGCTTTGTCTTTGATTATTAAACGAGTTTGCTTTGTTGTGTATTTTAATAAATATTATATTAATTATGTGATTACTCTTATTAAAGTGATAAACTTTCGTTAAAAATTTTGTTAATTTAAAATTATGTTTGATAGTTTATTGTTACAAAAAGTCGTGGTGGACTTGTAAGGCTTTTTCGGTTAGAAAATCTCTCACTGTACCGACCCGCCATGCCATGGTGAATAGAGACCAGTTGCTTATCGACAATCACTAACGCAAATAGAAAACTGAAAATTGTATGGAGATGACATATCTGAGCGCTATCTCACGTGATAAAACCACATCAATAAGCAACTTGGGTAGGCCCCCTAGTAGGGTAGGATTTTTTAAATATACATGTTATAGGTTAACCATACTTTACTGTCTGCTTACATCTTATATGAAATAATAACTATTTGCATTTTCGCTTGCGTGTTTATCACGTGATATAGCGCTCAGATATGTCATCTACGTACATTTTTTCGTTTTCTATTTGCGTTAGTGATTGTCGATAAGCAACTTGGTTAGGCCCCCAGGTTATCTACGCGCTTAGTGCAGTAGATACTCGCATCGTCTGCGCATTTGCCCGATAGCGACCACAAGCTTTCTTTCTCTTAATTCTAGTTCCACTCAACCCAAAATCATTGCTGTCCCTTTGCAGCAGTTGGACAGAGTGCCTGTAACATTTTTTAGAAACTGGCTATTTGATCAATGCGTTTCGGATAGCGGATAAGTAATTAATTCTTAAATGAATATTATTACCATTATCTACACTTCTACTCAATTTTATTCAAAAACCTTGGTGTATGGATATCCGAAAGCATGTTAAAACCTTACAAGATACCTTACGTGTGAAAGAAAATGTTGACTTTACTTTTGGCGGGTAAGTTGTTTTTATTGATGTTTTAAAATTAGATTTAAAAATGAAAACAAAAATAATGCATTCAAAGGGGTATACTCAGCATTGTATGGTAAATTGGTCATACTTTATGGAATGTTTCCTTCTGGTGGCGAATTGTGTAACTTCATGATTTTGGGTAGGTCTTACCAGTCTTAAATTGTACAGAAATTAATGTATTTATTTAGCCGCTTTGGATTATTTCAAAGAGAGGCTTATTGCCAATTTGCAATATGTAAAAATGTGTCTAAATTTAAACCAGTTTGGATCATTACTTGCTGGTCACGTATTAAATCGGTAAATCTAAACGCTTCACCGTCACGTCGGTTTGAACTGTTGCTTTGGATTTTTTTCTACGCCGTAATAAAACTTTATTGTCGATTTTAGATTATCATAATACACCAATATTATAACAGTATATGATATTAAAAAAAACCTTTGTCGGTAAATTCATACGGATAATTTTATTTCAGTTAGAATGTTACTAATACTTTGGAAGTTCGCCGTATGAAACGTGCTTTATTTAATTTATAGCATTTGAGCTTAATTATTTCATTTATTGAATTAAAAAATTGAATCAAAAATTCGCTCTCAACGACTTCTCATAAAATGACACGCATCACGAGTATAACTTAAAGATATATGTTCACTATATTTTTATTTAAATAATTAGAGATATCTTGTCTGTTGATGTCTTGTCTTGTCTATGTTTTGAAATATAATACCATGATACATTTCAAATATAGAGTATCTATAGTTTGATAAATAAGGGCTACGGGGCAGGGGAAGGATCGCGCGTCCTAACAGTCCATGAAACCCAGGGATTGACCTTCAAAACCGTAGTGACTTTGCAAACAAAGGGCAGAAGGATGCAAATACACGATAGCGTTTCACATGCTATAGTGCCGATATCCAGACACACCGACACCAGTGTCTACTATACCGACGTGACTGACGACGCGTTTAGTAGGTTCATCCATCGGGCCGTGGACGCCCCGGCGCGGGACATTGTAGACTATAACCTGAAGATGGTCCATAAAGGATCAAAATACAACCGCCATAAAGACAATAACCTCATTAAAAAATTCATCCTAAAATAGCTAATAGTCAAGGAAAACAATAATAAATAAAAAGAAACCCAATGCTTACAGAGAGCGTTTTTAACTTTGTAACAAATTAAATCAAAGCAAAAAAAGTTGCGGACCAAGAGTCTGCAGAATAATATAAAATAACATAATAAAGTATAGAGTTTCAGTAATTTCTTTTAAATGATTAAAACATGTGAATAATTCTTCATTAAAAGTAAGCACTTATTAAGTAGTGGAATTAATAACACAAAATTTCCTTACTCTGTGTAAAATTAATTTGTTATTGAATACTTATCTCATATACCTAATCAGGTATCGTCCTAAGTTTGCGATCCTTTCAGTCTACTTGAATTATATGTAGTCTCATGATTCATGTTTTGGAACTAGATTTATGTTAGTTTCTGCTTACTTATGCTATTACGCAGATATTCATCGTTCTGACATGAATTTATATAACATCGTTTGATATAAGCAACCATATTAAATTACTTATTAAATTACTTTGTATGATAATTATAGAATTAATTTAGTGTTCAACTGTAAAGATTACGTATGTAAGAATAGACAAAGAAAAAAAGAAAATTATGGTGATTCCAAGCCATTAAATCACCATAGATTTACATATTATTAAGCACAGAAAAAAATTTTTAGTCGATTTTGACTATGTAATTCTCTAAAGGAATGTATGGAATATAGTTGTATTTTGAAACTCATTAAACGTGTGAGATATGTAATAGAAAAGTTTATCAATCAGCATGATTGTGACTTTAAGAAATTTTTTTGTTAATAAAAAACATTTAGCATAATTCGGTATAGTGTAACTAGAAATATCTGTCTCGTTCTAGCCGTGGTTATATGACACACGTTAAAACGAAACGGCACGAGATCTACGTAATATTTCAAGATACCGATGAGTTTATTACAGCAATGTTATGTAAGGGATTGAGGTTCGATCATTGAAATTAAATTTGCGGTTTATTGTTTCCACAAAACTAGTATTTCAACTTGCAAATCTAACAAAGCAAATGTAATAATCGCGTAACGTGCTCGTATATCAAGTTGCTAAATGAGTGAACCATTGCGTACTCGGAAATATTGTGCTAATTATAAGATTTTGCTAATGCTAGTTAATATTATAAATGTGAGTGTAAGTTTCTTTGTTTGTTGCGCCCTTAAGACTTAACTATTCAATGTATTAATACATTCAAAGCGGTCAAAAGTTTAGCAGAAACTGTAGACTTAACGTCTGTTACCACCATATATTATGTCATTTAATATCGAGTAAGATTAAAGATTAATACGAATAATATTATTATCATTACCTCTTTTAAGGTTTCTGTTTTTCCATTCCGAGGAAAAGGCAAAGGTATATAGACCATACAGCCAAGTCAGACGTCATTTCATAATTGACAATTCTGGAGTAAGTGTCTTGTGATAATTTCAATGTTCTAACAAAATTGTGGATCCTTTATTTATTTTCCTATGGAATTTATTTAGATCGGAATTCGTGCTCCGTGGTATTATTTTCCATCCACTTGACTTATTCATAATAACCGAACTATATAACGTAAACAGCCGTAAATATTACAAAACATAGAGTCAAATAAGACAACATTATGAATAAAATATAAAATCCATTACTTGACAGACTAAAATCCCACCAAAAAACCTCGACTGTAAACTTTTGCTTATCTTCTATGTGAGAAAGCGTGATTTATACATTTGCCTGTGTCAACGTTATTCTCGCTGTCACCGTAATTAATTCGAAATTCTGCGTTTTAAATCTTAACTCTGTATCAAACAACGCTACCTACACGCTATTAAAGTTACATATCATCCATCAATCATGGTCCCGACAAAACCACCCACTTTATATTTTATTGTCATCGAGCTTGATCATATCATCAAAATTCTTGACAAAATACTTGTCAGTACTGCTTATAATACCAGTAATATAAATTTACACCTAATGTCAGACTATGTGAAATACTTATTGTTAGGTAACTTTGAAACTTATTTGACTTTTATGAACTGTAAATTACAAAGTGCCAAAAAATAGATTTGATCGTAATCGCTTGACATTTATGATGCCACATTAATTAAGAACATTGCACTTGTGTGTAACCGACACGGGTAATTCTAACTAATATTATAAGTGTAAGTTTGTTATTGGTGTTACGCATTAATACCTTAAGTACTCAACCGCCCAATCATAAAATGTTGCAGGAATGTTATCAGGGACACAGAAGTGGTAGGTTGGTAGGCGGTACAACCACGCTGAAACTGTTACTGTTTCAGCATGAATGGGTCGGCTCGTCCGCAGTAGCACCACTCTCTAACAGAAAACCGACGTGAAATAACAGTGCTTTCATTGTTGCGTTTCTTTCGGTCAGTGAGAGCGCCGGAGGGCCACCTCGCCTCCCCTCAACCACCTTCCCTTTCTTCCACTTCACCCTCCTCTCTCCTTTCCCTCATTCACCCCCAAACACAGGCTGGCAACGCATTTGCGACTCCCCTGGTTTTGCTGGTGTCTATGGACGATGTTTTCCTTCACCGAATGCTGCGGTTCATTTACATTAACAAAAGCCCATCATCATTTTGCACACGCTAACAGTTGAACCATCTTTGCCTCTGTCTCATAGTTAGGTAATAATTAGTAATATTTATGACATAAGTAAGTTAACGCCACAGATATAAATTTATATATATATTTTATGCAGCGATAATAAAAGTTAACGATAATCTAGTAACCGCAACTACATCCCTGTTTAATAAGTTATCCTTTTAATAATCCACTTTATGAACGCTATAACATAAGATTAGATATTTATGGTGCATAAAAGAGTAATTTGTTTTTCCTAAGAAAGCTTAGTTGGAGTGTTTATAAATCTATTTTCTTTTATAATTGGTTGACAAAACGACTTACGTATTACTTAATAATGTATTACAATGTTATTCTAAAACAAAAAGTCGGTGAAAATCAATCTATACATATAATTAAAATGTGAATGTAATGTGTCTGTAGTCTTTCGATTTTCGTAAAAAGTGTGTGTGTACTTATGTATACGCGTTAAAAGCTATACTTTTTTGGCTTAACAAGATATTTTTTTTTTTTCAAAAAAAATATTATTCACCTTTTTATACTTTTGTAGAAAAAATGGACACTAAAAATAGAAAAAAGGTATTTAATATATACATATATATTTATAGAAGCACGACAAAGTGACTGCACTAAACCTGGTGTTAAGCATAGTACAATCCAAAAACATCGGCAACCACCGAGAGACAGATTATCCATCGCCGGTCGCCGCTGTCATGCCGGCCATAATGACGAAAGTCGCCTGGTACTGGATATGCACAGGCTGATCCCGAAACGCGACGCGCAGAAGCGAGTCACTATGACGGGCTTTTTCGCCATATGCATGGTGGTTGCGAACCAGTCGGGCTGTAAAACCCTACCACCCCGCTCTTGCCATTGCCTCGTTCGTTGATCAGCAGGGTGCACCACGTGCAGGTGAGGTTGGCTTGGGTGTCTCAGGTCTTAAGATGTTATTCGACACCCCTTACACCCCAAAAGTTTTAATACAAAGAAGTACAAACAATAAATACAAAGAAACAAAATGTTGACTATAGATAATTTCAGGGTGTCGGTTTTTCATGACGGTGTGCACGCGCATCGTAAAAATTTACTCATCATTTTCCCTAGCGCTAAAAGAAGTATAACATAAAAAAAAATGTTGCAGATATCTAGGAATAAGTAATAAAATACATTTAAATCAATATTGTAAATGTCTGTCTGTCTGTTTTTGTGAACTCACATCACTGCTAAAATACTGTATTCATGATCGAATCTCTTCAAGAAAATCATATCATTCGAGTAACATTCAGTCTTGGTTTCATTTAAATCGGTTCACTCTATCAAAAGTTATTGTAATATTAATGACGACGCTATTTAAATACGAGAGAAAAGCAAATAAAAATAAATGATCTTAATACACGCAGATGATTTTACTAGTCACTGTTTTTGATATGAAGCATCTATAGGCGGAGGGTATACCTGATTGAAGGCGTGGCGACGCAAAACTCGAACATTGCACTATTAACGAAATACTCAAAAACATTTGCAACCCTATCTTGTAGGCCACTTGTTGTACTAGTGTTACGCGGCATGCGACGATGACCTAGCGCCCTTTGATGAATGTCGCCAAACACTGCGCCAGCGCCTAGTTAAATCTTTGTGTTTTGTGTTTGATAAAAATAAATATTTATGTGATAAAATAAATAAACAGTCATTATTTTATGAAACTAATTTGTAATTTTTTTAGCTTTATCTCTTCATTATGACATAACTAACTCCTGTCGTAATCTATTCTTTTATGCATATAACTTATACAAAACAATTTTGATGTTTCACATCTGCCAGGCGTCCCGTGACGGCTTAATTTTTTTACTATATGTTTCACGCGGAGTCGCGGGCACAGCGAGTTCATAAATATATCTTGTTATATAATTGATTGATAAAATGACTTACGTATTCACTCGCTAATGTATTATTTCGACGTTATTCTAAAAAAAAAGTCGGTGAAAATCAATGTTCAATATTACTCAACGTCTCAGCAATTCCAACGTCTGACGTAAAAGTTTATAAGATAAACCTTTTTGTGCGAGATTCAAAACAAATCTATTTGTACAGTAGTTTTTATTTACATTTTATTATATCATACAGTGGTGTTTATATATTTTGAAAGGTCGTTTCCATCTCAAATAAATAACCATTTTATCTACAGTTTAGACGCTCTTCATTGGTTTTATGGTTTACGTTTTCTGTATTTATGTGCTTGAAATTATTACAGAGGTTATTTTTTTAAGACTTATATCTCAAAATCGCGGATCATACATTTTAACTAATCTTTTTTTTAAATTATATTTTTACTTCACATAATATGTTATTGTTCATATTTTTCAAATGTTGTAATAAATACGGTATCTATATATTAATAAGTGAAGCAAAAAAATTGTACCCCTTTCTAACCGATTTCCCGTAAACGGGTGAACTTGATATTTGGCATAGTTAAAGTTTATATGGCGGAGAAATGCAGAAAGCTATTTATTTTATATAAAATGCATTAGAAGTACATCCAATTAATTAAAATAAGCATTAATCACACTAATGCTTGAATTTTACGCGACATATACACACATGTAAATGTAAAAGACAGTTTGACAGATAAAGTGAATTTACTCTTACGCTTCATCACCTACCTTTTCAATATTTTTTAACATATCTGATGTTGCGTCTCTTACCTGCCCTTTAAATGAACTGGTCAGATTGTAAGTTAATTTCATTATAATATATTGTGTAAATTTATAATATTCATTAATAAATAATTGATAAATAATGTATCTTTATTAAATTTATAGAAACACTGAAATAATAATTATTCTGTTTCGTCTTATTGAATAGCACATTTTTTACGTGACAAAATTGTTTTCTATGTAGTGACATTGCTTGATGTTGTCATAAAAGTAAAGCAATACTACCAAAGTTCATGTTAATACTTTAATGTTTAGTATTTTTTCATAGTGAACTCACTTCAAATGATGATTTGATATAAAAACGTGCCAAAAAATACTTTGTAAAATCAAAATCATAAAATGTGTTTGCTAATGAAAGTAGTCTATGGCTTAGATCTCCGCCGTTACAATGATTCAGTTCAACCTGATGTTGCAATCATATTTAGTACAGTTGATGATGAATTTTGAACAAGATTGAATTCATATAGTTGTTAATGAGTTAATATGAAGTTTATGATAGTATTAAAAACGTCTTTGTTTCGGATTAATCATATGATTCTATTGTGTATCCATTACTTTTCCAAATGATGATACTGGCCATATCACTGTTCCTCATAATGTACCGACTACATATAATTCAATATTACCCAGAAAGAGCCATGGTGTTGTGTAAAACTATTTGAAAATTGTGTCATGAGTTGCGATATATTTTCGTATATTTATGTTTACTTCGGATTTGAGAGCCTTACCATCTTACATAATCGCCTGTTTTTTTGTTTCAAATTTAAAATTAGTTTCAATTGTTATTTAGATATAGATTTCTTTTGTTTACTTATATAATAAAAAAAAATGATAAGCAACTGAGTAGCCATAATGAAAACCTTTTATTATAGAAGTATAACCCTTGGACAAAAGAACCCTAATAAAGTTCAAACTTTAAAAGATAAATGAACTATGGTCGAATGTCAACCACTGGGCGCCCACTAGTTTGTTTTAACATATGCTGCCAACAGCCTGTTGACCAGTACACCATAAGGCCTACATTCGTTTGTATGGAACTATAAACACTTTTGGACAGTCCAGGGTTTAAATTTTTATGTTGTAACATTTTATTGTCACCTTCTTAAGTTACATTTTCTTTACTTTTATTATTCGTATTGCCTGGACATTGTAAAAAATACCCTAATGAATCAGGTAATCAGTAACATATACATCATAGGCTATAAGGGCTTGTATTCCAATATTGTATAGATGTGTAATATGTCAGCTAATAATTTCCCAACAATAGAGTAAACCGAAATTACCTAGAAGTAAATAATTCATATGTAATATAGAAAATACGGCAATATACAGTTTCGTTAAAAAAAAGCGTATAAGTATACAACCGCTATATGTATATATACAAAACAACACGATTCCACCAAAAAGAATGATTGCTTAGAGTATAATTTGCATATAAATAAATTTCCACATTGTGTCTAGGTGTGGGCGTTTACGCTCCCACGTATAACGAAATTTCACATGAGAACTATTTTGGGTTTCATTAAATACATTTATCTCACTGGTGGAGATACTGAATACATGTTATTTCCATTTGTCGTTAAATTAAGTCAATTTATAGTTAAAAGAACTCGTAAAGTTTTCGTAATTTACATTATTTTTTCGATCTTTGCGATCTTTATACCTCAGCTTAATTATTGTCTCCATAATTTAATGGATATCCATCTTCCTTTGTTTTAATACATTTTACAAACGAATTTTTCGGAATTCGCGTATATTGAAACCTGAACACGTATGTGAGAGAATATAGATTTCTCAGAGCTTGGAATAGCCAATATGTCGTGGGCCAGCGTTGGTAATTATGCTCACACCGTCTTTTGGGAAGAGGCCTATAGAGGCCCTGCAGTGGGTCTCTTACAGGTCGGTGATGTAATCTGATGTCGAAATTATTTTCTTTTGGCAATCATTATTTAGTCAACGCTCTTAATTCCTCTTCCGTATAGATAGTAAGAAGCGATACCATTAGTATATTTTACTTAATAATTAATATTGGGATTATCCAAACATAAGTTAATTCAACAGAGATAGTTAGTTCAATGAAGATTGGCGAATTAATTTTGTGCCGGCGGATGGGAAATGAGACTGGCAGCTAATTAAGCCGGGAATCAGCTTGTCTCTTGTGTGTAAAAGGATTATACACTTCTCCAGCGGTGCTATATTTTTTTAATATGACAATGTAACTTCACACTTTATCATTTAATCTTTAAGTCAAATTTTAAAAAATGCAACATACGTTCTTCACTAGAATTAGGTATCTACATAGATTTGAATTGTCAAATCAATCAATATTTAAATCGTTTTACATTTCTTGTTAGATTTCGAAGTTCCTGTATTTCCAGTATTCAATGTTCAATGCTAATTAAAAATGTGACCTCTTTGAAAATATCCTCTTTCCAATAACAAAGGAATATTCTAAATCGGTTCATAAATGACGAAATTCTGAGGTAACAAATATGAAAAATATACAACCGAGTTAAAATCCTGTTCCTTTTTGGAGTGGGTTAATAAGTATATATTTAATATTTAAACACAGGATTGATATTTATTTTCATTGCATAAATGAGAGTAATATGTGGGGTTTTAACTTAAGAATTTTCGTTATCAGTGCTTAATGAAACCTGAAGATATTATAATAAACGTGAAGCCTTGTACAGTAATCATTTGAT
Organism: Antheraea mylitta; assembly: GCA_014332785.1. NCBI lineage: Eukaryota > Metazoa > Arthropoda > Insecta > Lepidoptera > Saturniidae > Antheraea > Antheraea mylitta. The sequence continues at coordinate 3,750,477 of JACEII010000024.1, read as the reverse complement.
GGCGTGATAGCGATGGGAGAATATAGATACAGATCGTAATAAATCCATCATTATGGCTTGCTGACTGATATTATAGTGGTAACTTGGCCAGGTAACGGCTCAAGCCGAGGTTTGGTCACTTTTGTACCATTTAGCTTGTTGTCAAGCGGCTGAGTGCTATAAGCATTCTCCCGATTAGTCCAATGAAACCGAAGACTCACCAAGCTAATAACATGTAGTCAGAAAAAAAGGAACTTGCGATGCATTGTGGAACTGCAAATGGTTTTGAATTGTACTGTGGCATTACTTTTAGGCACATTGCTGTCACTATGTCTTGCTACAATTAATAAACAAGAGTGCAGGTGTTGTGTCCTGTCGCTTTATATTTCATGTAATGTTTAATCGTACCTTTTCCTTTTTATTTTCTTTATACTTTGAGCTTTGGTCATCTTAGATAATATTGTATAAGTTTAAAGGAGGCTGGCTCTCAATACACTTACAAATAACTGGCGATAGATTTTCAACACTGTGACAATAAAACCAAGGGACGATTAGAAAATAGGTTGATATGCGGACGTTCAATATTAGAATTGTATAGAACCTATCTTGATCAATATGCTATCCTAAAATGCCAACACTGAGACTTCACCGTATCTACGGTCTTCTCTAAACTCTTGGTCGTATCTGTGTCCAATTTTACTGAAATGGGTTCAGTTCATATTAAATGAGTCGTAAAAACGTAAGAGATACACAGACAGACGGAGCTACTTTCGCATTTATAATATTCAGTGTGATTTATAGTACAAAGCTTTTAGGCGAATGAAGCAAGTTGCGAAAACTATTATTTATTTATTATATAAACATAAACTTTCTACTCATCGACCCTCATATTGGGACGCGTTAATCTTTTGGCAAAATGCGATTACCCTAATGCTATATAAATAACGAAGTAGACTTATACCTCGATAACTCTTATAACACAATCTATTCAAACCCACTTTGGCAATAACAAAATAACACTAAATAAACTATGCGTTTTTGATGGTATTTATATTCTTTAAAAAACATGGATATTATTTCACGTTTGATGGTCGTTACAGCCTATCGTTTCCAATTGCAATCGCATCTATACCATTAATAGTTGTAATGAAAACTTACCAGACTTCTTAAATCTGGCGCGGTCTCATGAATGAAGAAGATTATACTATACCTCATTATTTAACATGTGTCAAACTGTAATTTGTAGGTAATAGATTTAATAATATTGATTTTTTTTTTATTGAAGCACGACAAAGTGACTGCACTATGCCTGATGATAAGCATAGTACAATCCAGATACATCGGCAACCACCGAGAGACAGATCATCCATCGCCGGTCACCGCTGTCATGCCGACCATAATGACGAAAGTCACGCAGTACTAGATATGCACAGGCTGATCCCGAAACGCAATGCGCAGAAGCGAGTCACTATGACGGGCTTTTTCGCCATATACATGGTGGTTGCGATCCAGTCGGGCTGTAAAACCCTACCACCCTGCTTGCGCCATTGCCTCGTTCGTTGATCAGCAGGGTGCACTACGTGCAGGTGAGGTCGGCTTGGGTGTCTCAAGTCTTAAGATGTTACTCGACACCACAACTAATTTGGGGTATAAAATTAGTTCTCTAGAGCACTTTAAGAACCACATATTGCAGTTGTCAACTACTCATATTTAATGTATAATAGTTTTGTTTGTATTAAGTTAATAAATAATTAAATACAAATAAAATTAAATCTCTAAAAAGACGTTAGCTATTTGTCTAGGAAATATACTAGAGAGAAAAGTCCAGACAAAATGAGACTACCATTGAACAATTCATTTCCGGTCGGAGCAAATGCGAAAGAAATGAAAATTATGTCCGAAAATTCTGCGACTGTGTCATTGTGTGATCTCTGAACAGAGTTGCAGTGTTCACATTTGTTGTATCCCGTTTTCAAAGTCTTCTGAACTGTATATAGTAGGTGTCTAATGATCATGTACTAAGAATGATTTCTATCATCGCAATACTGGACATTTTCAGTTACCCACTGGCGCAATAATATTAACAAAAATCCCATAAGCATAACCGTAACCGTAAATGAGACAATGTTTTACGAAACAGTAAATTTATTAACGTAAGTCTCATGAGTAACTAAGCACCTTCTATCATCTGCAACTAGTAGTAGTAGGGTTGGCATTAATTTTTACAGCGTATAAAAAATTATTCTCATAATGTACTCGATGTCCGTGATTGTCGAAATTTAAGTAGATGGCGATTAGCTATGTTTGCCTCATTTTCTACAGAAATGCAACCAATACTAGTAATACTTGGTTATTGGTTTGAAGCAGGCCTTTTTTGTTACTTATTTTTTGGGCAAGGTAATTTTCGAAAATTATATAAGTTCATAAATTTTATCTACGACCTCAACTATAGACAGAAACCGCTGTGCGACGCGTTAGCTGTTCAAGAAAGATCGATTAGATTCTGTATTTGGATAACTTTGACTTATTAAAAAAACCATAAAATTTTATGAAGATTACCAAGACTGTTATTTTTTTCAGTTTTTATGGCATTTTTGCGATATTTTTTAAAATCCCTTTAAGGGTACTGCGTAGAGCCCTCCAAAAAAGTCCTGGTTTGGACTAAAAATGAAAAAGAATGTTTGCTGTCTAAATTATAGCAACATACATTACTAAATTTTCCTATATGAAATATAACATTATTTCATAATTTTAATTGATATTTATTTTTTACGCACCATGACTTGCATTAAGTTCCAGCTGAAAATCAACGCTAAGCGTTTCTCATAACACTTTAACATATGCTGAGCTGGACACCGTTTCATAATACTGCGATATGCGTATTTTTATTCCCTCTTGTTACTTGTCTATTATGGAATACATTATGAATAAAGTATTTCATTCTTTCTTACTGAAACATGATCTCTTCAACTAAATTGTCATGGACAGCAACCTATCTGGTACTTAAATCAAGTTCCATTTAAGGTTTCATCGTAGTGTTTGAAAGGTGGTATCGATTACTTAATTTGTGGGTTTCGGCCTTTTAAAGGTCACTGTTGGTGATCGACTATTATTTTATGGCATCAGTTGTGGAGAATAGGATAAGTTAAAATGCATAACGTACCATATGTGAGAAAATCTCTTTTTTATCCAAATGGTAGCATCGATATTACACTGACAATGAGAGCAGCAATGGAAAAAAAGGTTTATATTACGGTCATATCACGTGCTGGTCATAACTAAATCTTAGCAAATTAACAACTGCACTGCTCAAATGAAAAAATCAATAGAGATTTTGTATACGTTAATTATTTACATTATGGTCGATATTTAATCTGAGTTTGCGATTTCGTAGTCACTATTAAAACTATTATTATAGAGATTTATACTATCAAACTATGTAATAAAGTGGGCGTTTTGGCTAAGTTTTTTAATAACGCCATACAATTAATATCTCTCAAAAAGTATAAGTGTAAAAGAAATGTTTAGTGTACTAAGATTATATTATCGATATTATTCAAATACTAGCTGATATCTGCGACTTCCTCTAGGGCGTTTATTATTCTATCAATATTTTTATGTAGGAAGAATAAAAAATTAAAAGGACTGAAATTAAAAATATAGTTTTCAGTGTTGCGCGCACGCCAGACCCTTATTATTCTATTTGTATAGATAAGATTAAATCTGTTGTGAATAATCTAATAAGAATGTCCTCTTTGTAGAAACTTTTAGGCCCGTGGATAATTAAAAATGTGGTATATTGCGATCAATGAAAGTATTCTTGAATTACGAAAATGAAGACTCTTTACCATTTACTAGACTTTAAATACGTTACATTTTTTTCATTACATCACAATACATTTATAAATACATACAAATACATTTGTTAACACTACAACACTGTTTAGAGGTTGCAAAATTCCGCGGTCGCCATAAAAGGAAGCCACGCTCTTGTTCTATTTTATTTTCGAATAATTTTTAAAAGAACTATGATATTAATAGAATTACTAAAGGTTCTCGATTATATAAACGTTATCAAACGTTTAACAAACAAACTTGACGAATAGAACACCGAAGAAAAACAGACTCTGATAACTCAAGTCTTTCTTATATTATTCTTGAAAATATTTTTTTAAATCGGTTTAGTTTTGCGAGAGGAAATTGGGGAATACGAAGTTACGGCTTCATCTATTTTATCCAGGGTATAAGCAGTCCGAGTTGCAGTTATTTCTGTAGAGCGCGACAGTAATAGATTTATTCTAAAACCTATTCTTTAAATGTTTTACTGACCGCGTTTTCTTTTAAGTTGACCTACTGATCTATTTAAATATATTGTTGAAGTGGCTTTAAGATTTGGGGTCAATGACAATGGCGCATCGGATTGAGGACGGATATTATACGAGTATCCGATCTGTTACATTTTATAACAACGTATTTTAGTACAAATGGCGCTGTATAATGTCTTACCCTAATTTATATACTTTAATGTGACAGCCCTACCTATAAAAGGAAAATACAAGTAATTGTGTATTCAGAGAACGCTTCAAGCAAATTGTGTTTCAGGTAATTTAGACTCCGAGATGACAACACGAGTGAACAGGTGTGTGAATAATTTATCCTATCAGCTCACTTAGTTCTTAGCGTGATATAACTACATTAGCGAAGAGTAAAGGATCAATCTTAGATGAAAAGAATTTTTACTAAATCTCATTTAAACAATAAAGTCACGAAGGTTTTCTAAAGAATAAAATGTGAAGTTCTCTTTCTAGTTAGCCCCGACTCACAGAGTTCATTTGCAGGATTTACTGGTATTGTCTCGACGCCTCTTTAGCAACAGGTCTCCTCAAGATCACGTCTTATGATAAGAACTAAAACCCCTACCATTGTTACACGCTCACGTGAGAGTTCGGCGAGAACGCTGTGAGAATGAAAATAAACAAGCAACTATTTACAATTTAAAATCCTGTAGATTGTGTAATTTTCGTTTAGGATAATCTACAATGCTGTGAAAAAACTGTAAAATAATATGCATACAGTTTTTTGAAAACAATTTTCGAAAACGAATCATTGTGAAAATGATATTTACATTTCAAACGAAAACTGAAACATTAAGAGGAATGACTATGGAAATAATGCTATATTATTGCTTATACCAAATCCTTTTACTAATGTTTCTTTCTTCATTTTCTAGTAGTCTTTATCTCTTTGTAGACTTATTAATTTAAATTTTGTAATGTTGTTCCATATAAAAAATAAGAATTCAATTCATAATAGTGATTGTCGGTTCAAATTACATTATAAATTCAGGCGAATTGAAAACTTTGTTTCAAACGACAAATCAAAGTTTGAGACGAGTCTCTCCCATTTCCAATCGTGAATGTAGTCCGAATACTTTTCAAGGTAAATGTTATAAAAATCGTTTTTACGATGTTTGTGTTTTTGTTTCGTAATGTTTTTCCTTTTTTCTCATTTGGATTGCTTTTAAAAGTTGCCTCGTTTACAAATTCAATTTTGTTTACTTTCTTCACGCTTATAAACGTAACTTCGGTTTTAAGTGACAAAACTTTATTACTTTAGATGCTACAAAGTATTGACGATTAAATTATGACTTCTAAGAGCTGTCTAAAACTATTATTCTTGACGTTTATTACTTGCGGCTGTTTTCTTAACAAAGACGTGAAGTTTCTGAACATTATCAAACCCGATTTAACAATAATTCAAAGTTATGATTGTAGGGTAGATAAAATTAGTTGCCTTTTGTTAAATTTTAACTCGTTATTTGTATAGCAATACAGTTTAATTATAGGCTTTTGTTATACACACAAGACAGTATTTTGTCAGCGCTTGTTGATGAGCATTTTCTTAAGGTCGATACTTAATACATCTTATTATTTAACACTTACTTTGTATGTTTTAAATGTCAGTTTGTCCTTTATATTGTAAGGATAAATAACACATGCTTACCTTCGCTTTAAAAAAAGCTCGTATTCGTGTGAATCTGCAAAGTAACTCTGTTCATAGTGTTAATAAAACAATTAGGTTTAAATTTTTAATACATCATGTAATTACATATTTTTATATACGTATTTATTCATATATTTTTAAAATCAATTTATCAATAGATTAATAAAAAAATAAACAAAAATAATCGTACTTAAACTGAGAAACATAAAAAAGCTGATTGTTATATTCGTTTTAACTCTTTGCTTCAATGTCTACATTTATTTTTACAAGTGTTCGTCCAGAGAAAAAAAAACTTTTTGCAAATATTTTAATAATTAACACTAAAACTTGACAATAACTACTATAGAAAAAAAAAGAAACAGGAGGAAAATGTTTGCCCACTGCCGATTTATATATATAGATATAACTGAATGTCTGTAAACTCAAACAAGTTTTAGGTTTGGAGACCATTACAACTAGTCTGCTAATAACTAAGTTTGTTAATTAGCAACAACACGTTTCACGTATTAAAACTCTTTCGAGAAATAAATTTCGTGTCAGTGCCAACCACAAAACACAATAGCTCTTTGACTAAATCTACAGATAGACTTTATTTAAGGATCAAAACTTTATTCATAATTCGTAAATTTACTAACTTTCTTCTTTATTCACGTACTCGTAGTAGGGGCTAAATATTCTCATGGTTCGCGTACCGTCCACTCGTGTTTTTAATTCCGCACGGTCATTCGTAAAAATGCTTCTATTTCTGGTAAATACGTTGATTGAGAGCAATGTCAGTATCAGAGAGTAACCTTGAAATTACTGCACGAACAAAAAAAAACTGTCTTTACACGCGACGTATTCTTTTATTTTAGTCAATAGTATTCGTTTGCAATACGGTTGAAAATGAACTGAAAGCCACAGTTTTGGTTAGCGTGTCCAAATGTCTCTACGCTTGGTTAAAATAATTACACGCCACCGGAATAATATAACCTGAAGATTTAAATCCTTCATGTTATTGATGAAAATTATAAATAGATTTTATTTTTACAATCTTATGGAAGTTATTATTATTTAAACTATTGTAATCATATCCAGCCCTAATAAGTATCGTATTATATCAATAATTCTTAGTTCGCTACTATACTGTTCTTCCGAATACAATAAAATTTGTACAAACGTTACCCGGAGTACATAAAAGAACATTACGTTTTCATGCCGAAAAATGAAGTTTCCGCGTAGGATAGGTCAAATTTACATTAACGCGAGAGAAGCCATACGTATGCTTATTTAATAAAAATGACGTGTTTTATCTGGGTTTATTTATTTAATCGTATTTTACAATTTAAGCTTTACAACATTTTAACGATATCTTTATATCAGTATTAGCCTCGGCTCGCGACTTCGTTCGCGTGGAAAAGATACTTTAAGGCTAACGCTAACATGCAGCGGAAGCTCTCAAGAGGAAAAAAACCTCGATTTTTAAACACTTTTCGTTAGTGCTCCGCTCCTATTGCTCTTAGCGTGATTATATAGCCTATAATCAACCTCGATAAATGAGCTATATAACATTGAAAGAATTTTTCAAATCAGACGAGTTCCTAAAATTACCCCCTACAACGTCATAAACTCACAAACTACCTCTTTATAATATTAGTATAGATTGCTTAGTCTTCAAGAAGAAACGTAAAGGTTTGCAGCCTAAGCTCCAGAAGTCTCAGAAAAATCTTCAATCTCTCAATAAAAGTTTAAACAAAATGGATTCTGCCGTCTCTAACAAGCAATAGACATCAATATTCTATTTATGTGTTTGTGTATTATAAGTCCCGAGACTCTGAGAACGCTTTATTGAAAATTAAGATAACTCAGATGTTTTTTTTTTATCAAAATGTAGCCACAGTTCTCTATTGCGTCTCAAAGTTTAAAGCAACTATATTTATCTATCTCAGCAGTTACAGCGTGGAACTACCATTTTAGAGTATGAAAAAAAATCGGCTTAGTGCCTTAAGCGCTCGCCTTAGTAGTCCGGTGAAGCTGTTAAGACCTTGCTAGGTCAATAGCGTTGTCAGTTAGAGAAAAAAAAGAGTATGAAAAATAATCTGATAAATACAATGTTAAAATCTTTATAGAAGGAAATACTTGAATAAAAATATCTATATGGCGTAAAGAACTTAAAGCTTAAGCTGACTCGACGATTTTCACAACTGGGACGAGATATTCGGTATAAGTATTTGTAATAGAATTACAAACATATAGATATTATCCTTTTGGGATATTACACAAAAAAATCGAATGGAAAATATGTAACACCCTTTCTAAAGGATTTGTTTAATGTAACAAAAAAAAGGAGAGATACCGAAAGTATTAGCGCCTGTGAAGAGTTTTGTAACTAAATCCGGGCGTTTGGAAAAGGTTTCACTGATTTGTAGCCGGAATAAAATCACGAACGAGGGTGAAAAAAGGTGCCTTTATATGTCTATTGAAGAGATTACGTGAAACTCTTGTATGTTTCTCTGTTTGTGCGTTTATCCGGTGGAACTGAGTGATGGATTTTGTTCGGGATTCGGACACCGTGTTGATGTTGGTTTGAATAATAAGATATATATATCATATGATAGTTTTTGTTTTTGTGTGTGTTGAGTTGTGGATTTATTTTATGCTTAAACCTATTTACGGACGCAAAATGCAATAAAGAAATACTGTTAGTCCGTCCGTACAACTGCCATTATTCCAAAAGGAAACGTGATGTATTTGCACTACATATTGTAATGTACTGTAGTAATAGTTGTTTTTCGGGAAAAATATCCCTACCTCTTGAGAAAATTTAGTTTTTAACAAAAAAGTTGATTGAATCAAGTACAAACTAGATTAAAAGTTGTTGTCAACTCTTCTAGGATTAGTCCAATACACATTTTCAAATATTTTCTAACACGATTGTTAATACTTGGTGTGTTTGTGATCAAACGCTTTCCTCTGACGAGTTAACAAATTAGTAAAGTATGAAAAACTATTGATTGAAGATGATTTTTGTATTTTGTTCGTTACTTATATCAAAGTATGTCGAATTGTGTGACGATAATCAGTATATAATTAATAAAAAAATCCAACAATTATGTACGCAAATAATTTCAGCTCCAATACTCAGTATAATATATAAGAGATCTAGATGTTCTTGAAATTATAATGTATAGGTATTTTCGATATACAAAAATATAGTAATGAATACAAGCAACAATACCAAATCATAAATTTAAATGATAATTTTTCAGACCATATGAAAAATAGCAGAGGTAGGTACTAATTCACAGTTATCGTATGACAAATTATTAATATTTTTTTAATTGAAGCACGACATAGTGACTGCACTATGCCTGATGTTAAGCATAGTACAATCCAAAAACATCGGCAACCACCGAAAGACAGATTATTCATCGCCGGTCACCGCTGTCATGCCGGCCATAATGACGAAAGTCACTCAGTACTGGATATGCACAGGCTGATCCCGAAAAGCGACGCGCAGAAGCAAGTCACTTTGACGGGCTTTTTCGCCATATACATGGTGATTGCGACCCGGTCAGGCTGTAAAACCCTACCACCCCGCTTTCGCCATTGCCTCGTTCGTTATTCAGCAGGGTGCACCACGTGCAGGTGAGGTTGGCTTGGGTGTCTTTAACTAAATTAATATTCACTAGCGGGCACGGCGAACGTTGACCTGCCCTGATAATAGAAAAACACTAAAGTTAGACATACGCTGTCGTTGGCTTATTTTTAAGCATTATCAAGCTCTACAACTTTTCTCTAAAACTCAATCATATATCTCTCATCGTTAAGGCAGAGTTTCGAAGAAACGTGTTTGTTCGACTGTTTTGTCTCCGACTTACTCTGCAAATCCGACAACTACAAAAGTCTTTCTATTTTTCGGGTTAATATATATGACATTCACAAATAACGTGACTTTCTATTTTTAAATAATGTTTAAAATCGGTTTAGTAGATCCAGAGATTACCGCCTATAACGTTACAAACTTTACCTTTTTATAATTTTAGTATAGATTTACGAAAGATAGTAGTCAGCGCTGAAATGTTTTATACCAAAAATTCATCATAAACGGAACAGTCTTATGTAAAACATAACTTATGGTCGCGTTAACAATACCTCCAATCAAAATTATTTTATTCATATGTAAAAGGAGATACAACCTTGGCTCCTCTATATAATAAGTATTACGAGAATAGCGACACAACCTTACACGAAGTTGTTTAATGTCAAATTCGCAGGTTCGCGCGCTGTCGTGACGAGGTGACCTTTGCGAAGCGGCCTTTTGTGAACTCGGTTGTGTTTAGTGCGTTTTGTTATGTCATTTTGACAGATGTAACAAGCGACACGAGTGGTCGGTGCTGTGACCTCGTTGACATAAGTGTGTTAAAACTGCGATTTGGTTATAAATAGAACGTGATGCAAAGGTTAGTGAAGTGCCGATTAATTGGATGCAGATTGGATTGGACGTGGGCCGTTGGTATTTAGTGTTGCTGGATTTTTTGTTTTAAATAAAACGTTATATTGCACGGTAGAGAAAGAATTTCGTTACGTGTTAAACGTAAGCTAATGCTATATTTGTGTGTATGTGTAAGTATGTATGTCTGTCTGGGTTTATCAATATATATCTATGTATTTAATGCCTTTAAACGAGCAATTCTTGTATATTTTTATATTTGTATATATTTAGGATCTCGGAAACGGCGTCATCTATTTCCGTGAAACTTAGGATGTAGGTAGTATCGGGGACAAAAAATCGATTTAGCTAGATTTTATTCATAGAAAACTTTTGTAACTGAGTTTTCAGGCAATGAAAAAATATAGCCAGAACATAAAGGTAAATTTCGCCGGCGCTGTCAAAACAAAAATAGCTCAGATGGAAATTGTTTGCTTCGAAAATCCGTGTAACCCCAGTTCGAATCCGAGTGACAGCAGAAGAGATATATTTTTTATATATATATATAAATTTTGTATAAAAATGCTAATTTTCTGGGGCAAACCTAACAGTATATTTTAATTAAAGAATATTTTTTAAAGAACCGAGCTAGGCTCGGTCGCCCAGGTACAGTGTACCTAAATGAGTTAATATATAGTTTAGTATTTATACTACGGAACTTCGTATAGTATATAGTTGATGAGCATTCTCATATATTTACTTCATTTCCTCCGCGTGTACACACTGATACACGCAATGCTTTTTTTATTGCGAATTTATTTCGTTAACAAACGCTTTTTATCTATATCTATACTCTATACTAATATTATAAAGAGGTAAAGTTTGTGAGTTTGTGACGTTGTGACGTCGTGATGTTGTGACGTTGTAGGGGGTAATCTCAGGAACTACTAGTCCAATTTGAATAGTTCTTTCAGTGTTAAATAGATCATTCATCGAGAATGGTTATAGGCTAAATATCATCACGCTAAGACCAATAGGAGCGGAGCACAGATGAAAAATGTTTCAAAATCAGGATGTTTTTTCCTTTTGAAAACTGCCGAGTGTTAGTGTTAGTGTGTCTATTCCACGCGAACGAAGTCGCGGGCAGAGGCTAGTATGTTATAATTGGGTCAATGAATGCGACGTTTTTATAATAATTTCAGTATGCGTTTGGACCGTTTAGTAGTAGTAGGCTATTCACATAAAACTACTTAACGAAGTTAAAAAATCATTATTTTATATACATAATTCATTTTAATTGAGGTTTAGTAGTAATTATGAATAAAAAAAAAGGTTAAAATTGTACAATTGTATCTTAATTAAATTTGTGACTCCCACATTGTTTATGTATTTATAATATTGGTGAAAGTGCTTGTAGAACCTAGTTAACTAACTCGGTTCTTAGTAATCTACCTGTCACAGACAACGTACCTCGAACTTGTTTGAGGTTACACATGGTTGTTTTTGTTAAAGATAATCACAGTTCTCTACAAATTTCGCTTCTGTTTGTCAACCGATCTTCTTTTTTTTTATTTACAGGTTTTTTTATTTATTTCGTTTTTGGCACCACAAAATTATGAATGAAATATAAAATCCACTTAATAACAGTTTAAGATCTCGCCAAATATGCTATTTACTGGTTAATGGCGAGCTTCAATATTATCGATACAAGAAAAAAATAATCAGACTGATTTTTTTAAATACAATTGAGCATATTTATTTATACGTGCTTGCAGCTGACATAAACAATGCAATAACTACAGTGATACAATGTAATCGAATTATGGTCACTAGACGACCCCTAGTTTGGAATTAATATGTATTTAATTAATGTACATAACTAAATAATGTGTAATTAAGCAAGTACAAAGATAATTAATTTATTATAATTAATTAATTGCATTTCTTTCATTCAAAACATAAATACGATATTTTTTCAGTTAAGTTATAGCGTTTGAGTACAATACCTATCCTCTGATGTTTGTGGCGATGTGGTCCAAAAGGGTAAACAACCCCTCTAGGTGCTTGGCGAGTATGGTAGGTAGCCAGGTGGCTTCAGAAATGACTCTACCATTATTTATTTTTAATTGTAACACGACAAAGTGACCGCATTATGCCTGATGGTAAGCATAGTACAATCCAAAAACATTGGTAAGCACCGAGAGACAGATTGTTTGTCGTTGGTCGCCGTTGTCATGCCGGCTTATGTAAGCACAGTATAAATATAAGAGACAGTATGGAAACTACCTACAAATGCTTGTACCGGCACACTCACCACACTCACACAAACATGCGCATCGACGAGACCCTTAACCGGTTTTCGCGGTGCTATCCATAGAGTACCTTTTAAAATCTTTCGTCGATGCGCATGTTGGTGTGAATCTGGCGTTTCCGAGCGTTTGTAGGTAGTTTACGTACTGTCTCTCATATTTATACTGTGGTGTGTCTCTTCACGTTACACATTATGCTGTGATCTCATCAGGGTAGTTTTCTACACCGAAAACTGAGATTAATTTCGTAAAGAAACGTATCTACGTTAAACGTCGCGGTGTTCGAACACGTAAAAAAAGTCGTGACAGTCATAAGGACTGCTGACAGAAGTGAAAACTCAAAACAATGAAATAACTGTGTTCTCTTTGGAATATTAAAAATAATTGTAGTGTGAATTATTTAAATTTCATAATTTTGTGTATTGGAATTATTAACATTTGTTTAATTTTCACATCTATTGGCGCTTGAAGCAATAGTAATACATTTTATAAAGTTTATTAGTCAGTCAAACTTATGATACAGTCTCAATAAGAAATATTAATATTACAGGGACACACGCTGCTATACTACGAGTTGCTAGTCTGACGCAAACGCAATACGGTCGGTTACGCTTTAAAAGTGTGACGCTGACACGAAAGCATAAGTTTCTTTTCTGTTAAAAATACCACTCAACGCGCCTAAAGAAGTTTTGACTTCGAATGTTTCTTGTTTTTTAAATAAAGAAAAACGAAAAGGTTGACAGCAGGCCATATAATCTAACTATCTAATCTATCTAATCCATTTAATCTATCTAACCTATCTAATCTATCTAATCTATCTAATCTATCTAATCTATCTAATCT
>JACEII010000024.1:3684164-3736922 GCA_014332785.1 Antheraea mylitta | reverse complement strand
TCTATCTAATCTATTTAATAACTTTAAACGAGCAATTCTTGTATATTTTTATATATTCAGGATCTCGGAATCGATGTCAGTTATTTCCGTGAAATTTAGTATGCAGGTGGTTTCGTGGACGATAAATTGACTTGGCTAGATTTCATTCATATAAAACTTTTTTTAACTGAGTTTTCAGGCAATGAAAAAATATAGCTAGAATACAAAGGTAAATTTTGTCGCCGCGGTCAAAAAGAGAATAGCTCAGATGGAAATCGGCTACTTCGAAAATCCGTCTAACCCCTGTTCGAATCAGAGTGACAGTAAAAGAGATATCTTTGTTTAATTATTTTTTTTAGTGAAAAATGCAAATTTTGTGACGCAATCCTAACAGTTTATTTTAATTTTAAAATGTTTTTTAAAGAACCGAGCTAGGCTCCGTCGCCCAGGTACTTTTACTAAAAGGCATAATGTAATTATGCAATAAAGATAAATCTAATAACAGCTTATGTGTTAATAAAATCCATTAAGCCGTTTAGGTTACAGATAACGAGTTTCATGTCAGTTTTTCACGGTAACTACGTCGTTTCTCGAACCGTTGGTAGTGTTTTAATGTTCAAAAGCTTCTTCTAAGAGCCTAAATTAAATAAAGTGCTAAAGAAATAGACAATATGTATTACATACATAAAACTTTGAACGTTTTTAGCGCAGTTAAGTAAAATAAGTACTTGTATATGCAAAGAAATAGAATACTAGGTGTAAATGAATACTTGAAGAACATTTAAGCTGGATGTTAATTTGATGATGTTACTTACAAATTTAAATATCTGGAAAAAGTTGGAAATCAGAGACATTTGTTGATTAATCTAAATCGGGTCATTGTAGACAGAATCACGACCAATATGTAAATTCAAAATGTATGACGTCATAAACCCCAGACTTTTGGCAGAATTTCTATTCTTGTAAGATACCTACGACAGTGGACGAAGTTTGCCGCAGAATAAACGCCGTATTATTCTAAAGCTGACAATAAACTATATTCTACCTTTCCTTTGCAATAAGCCCCTCGGTCACCTATCATGGTCGTGATCGAATGTGCACGAAGATTTCTTTTCCTTTTCGTATTTTAGATAAAAATAATATATATATTAGACACGAATCATTGGTTTGTTTGGACACGCGGGACGTATGAGTAATAAAGTGTAACGAAAAAGTCATATAGCTTGATTATTTTTGGCAATTAGACACAGAAACCCAATAAGACGTAGTAGTCCGGTGAAGCTGTAAAGGACAAAAAAATTAAGTCCGATAGCGTAGTCAGCTCGAGAAAAAAAAACCAATAAGACGTACTCATATGGATCAGGTCTAAAAATATAGTTATAAATCTATATATAGTTATATATAGCCAGTTATATCGGTATATACTAGCGGGCTTGGCGGACGTCGCCACGCTCTGTTAATAGAAAAGCCTATTATCTGACCGAAGCGCCACCTACCGGGTCTAATTATCTCCATGTCTAATTATCAAATGTCATCCAATCTAAATCATTCTCGGATCCACTGGAATATGTACACAAAATTTCATCAAAATCGGCCCACCCGTTTAGAAGTAGTTCAGTGACATACGTACAGAGCAAATTTATATATAAAGATATGTATATAATTAGATATATATAGATCACTATTTTTTTTAACCTCTTTTACTTACTATAAACGATAAAATCTTCAACAAAAACTCTAAAAGAACATCTTTTCCAATTTTGCTAACGATTAAAACAAAAGATTAAAACGTCAAAAGTCGAGTAATTTTAGCGTAAACCATAATGGAAAATAACAAATAAAAACCAGTCGAGTGTGAATCGGACATACACTAGGGATCCCAACTCGATGAAAGAAAACACAATCTTTTTGGTAAACACATAAAACAAATATAAAGTGTAATGGAACGGAAACCTTCGTACTCGAATTCGAGTCGCTCTTTACCGATTTAAACCCAAAGCAATATCTAGTGTTTACAAATGCGAACATATCGTAACTTATTATGGAATACTTTGATATCATTTTGTACGATAAACTTATTTAGCGAAAGGTTCTACAGTTGTCGGACGATGTAAAATGCTTTTTAGTAAACATGACGTTTTTAAAATCCGTTGAAAACGTTAGCGTCGGGTACGCGAAGATATATTGTAAATATTTGACATGAATGCTTCCCACGGTATACGAGCTCCCACGAATATTTTACTAGCTACCAAGTTACATTTTAAAGTTTTGAATTGATACGTGCTTTCAACGTTTAAATACTAGTATTTTCCTGCAGTTTTATACACGTTTTCTATTCAGTATTTATATTCATAAACCAATATCTTAATATAATCACTATACATTCCTAATCCATTTTGAGGAGTCCCCTATTTAGAAACCCAAGGTCTAATGCTGATGAAATTAATTCAGGACCGCCATGAAAATATCCTTTTTCCAATAAAAAAATATTTCCATGTCGCTATATAGATGACGAAGTTTTGAGGTAAGAAACAAAAAAGAACTGAATTAAGACTCCTCTTTATAAATTCAGTAAACAGAACGAGGTTACCCGTGACGTGCCATTTTTCCTGAAATATTATTCAGGTGTCTGTCTACATTTATCTCAGAGTACTTATATAAGTTCGCTCGTTGCATTTGATCAGTTTACTGGCGCAATCGATAGAATCCCTTTACTTTGTGTCCAAGGCCTTCGTTTTAATACGGAGTGCTTGAAAGAAGCACTCTCGGGTAATGCACTTACAGCTTTAAAGTCGCGTTTCATTGAAGCGTCACAAAAAGACTGCACGCTGCCTCATGGAATTAAAAAAGGACTACTTTGAACTTGTCGCTAGCAAGGTGGATTTAATCTGGCTATTTTGAAAACTAAACAAACTAAAGAATTATCATCGTGACGGGTTATCATTGTATTGATGGTAATGATTAAGTTGGGGATAGACGGCTTATAGACGTGATTACTGGATATAATACGACAGGATCCTGCCACGTGGCGCTGCTATGGGTGTTACACCTAGTATTTTGTAGTCGCAATCCACTTAGAAATATTTTCTATGTTCTATATCAACATGTTCTCTTTGTCAAAATAAATGTAAACAATCTATATCGTTCTATTAACATGTAAGTAGGTATAAAATATTGTTGGTCAATCATATTCTTAATGATAATAGTTACATAACCATCACGTCAGCCTTTAAGAGATAAGTCATAAGTCTTTTCCCGAAGCAGGGTATGAGCTTAATCATCACGCCAGCCTACGGCATATTAACAATTTTATTACTATTAATATTAATTACAGTATTAGTAATTAAAACAATAAAAATAATTAACATCGGGGAAGAAGAAAGAGTCAACATCGATCTGAAGATACTCCGTGACCGAACGAAAAACGTGTAATCGATTTTGGTTATTAGACGTTAATCTGCAACACACTTTAATTATATATTTTTATATTTACAGTTACATAAGAAGAGTGTCAACCAATGATTGCGTTTTTAATTCTTTTTATTGTTTTATTTAATAATATTTCGCTTTTATTACTAGTTTCAGATGTAACTTTTTCAGGTACACTCGGACAAATAAAATCAAAAGTTTTTTTGTTGTACTTAGACGCTGTAGTTGCCAATCTATTACAGGCGGATGTGCAAATTAACGTCCACTTTAATATTTGTATAAATTAATTACGTATTTTGAAAATCAAGTGGCATTTTATGAAATCGTATAAAATGTATTTGTAAGTTTCATAAATCTCCCTACTAATTATTCATAAGGTAACTACTTGCTACAACTTCATCTGACAATCTCTTGCAGAATGTCGCTAACACTGATGAAATTAAAAGTTATTCTAAAATGAACTCAAATTATCTTATCTGAAAGGTTGTTATTGGCAAAAGCTTCAGCGACGATGATTAAAAGGAGTCAGCGTTCCGAATGTATAATTATTTTAATATGCATGCTTTTTAAGTACAATTTTGAATTGTAAAAACAGTGGTTCACTTAAATTGCAGCATCCAAGTGTTATTATGTTTTATTGCGTAATATTTCACGTCGAACACAAAGTTCAAATGATGATTGTGAAGCGAGTTAATTATTGTATTTTCGTGTAACTCGGTGAAAGTCGAGAGCTTCGTATAATGTCTGTTATTAATTGTGATAATATGGGAATCATTTTCAAAATTGTAGGTCCCATCTTAACTTTAACTATTACTATTTTTATTGTTTATAGTTTTTTTTAATACTCTATAGATTTTAAAATTTGACCACAATCCCATCTGATGTTAAATACCGATGTGGTCTAAGATGGTTTACACGCTAAGTGTAGAGTGGGCTGGCTCTCAAGTTCAGCTGCTGGAATAGATCAACAGGTACTCGGCGACAGATTATCAACTCGAAAGTTGTAGGTATTGTAGGTGATAGAGCCACGTTGATGCTATAACTGGTTTCAGCATGAATGTGTCGACTCGCCCCCGGTACTATCACCCTCTCACAGAAAACCGAAGTGAAGTAACAGTGTTTGCATTGTAGCGTTTCTTTCGCTCAGTGAGAGCGCCGGAGGAACCCACATCCCTCCCTCTCCCTTCCCTCTTTTCTCCTTAATATCAAGTGACCTAACTGTTCATTAGCCGCCTACAATATAAAAAAAGCTAGCCAGGCGCACATCCAAAACGTCCTATCACCAAACTATCGTTTCTACACGATGTTTTCCTTTATCGAAAGCCCCGAGTTAATTGCTAGGTTTCGGACATACATTTTTTTATATATCATAGTTGACAAAATAACAGGTGATGTGGGTTAAGTAATCACCACCGTTCATAGACACCAGCAACACCAGAGGAGTCGCAAGTGCAAACATTGTTACTTCATGTCGGTGTGTCTGTGAGTCGGGTAGTACTATCCCCGATGAGCCGAATCATTCATGTTGAAACCAGTTATAGCTTGGTTCTACCACCTATAATAGCATCCATCGATGCGGTGTCCGAACACGCTAACGTTTTAACGTTTATGCCAGATTTCACGTATAATGTGTAACTTGAGTGGTGATCAAGCCCAAGATAAACCCGATAGAGAACTGACTCTTAAATGCAGCTCCCGCAACACACTTACTACCTGTAGATGACAGATTTTCGACTTGAGGTCATGATGTTTGCCTTCACCATAAAATCAAATTAATAGTAAAAGAAGTAGTATCTGTAGACGCTTCGACCATCATCATACGCAGTTAGTTAATCATCATTGCTGCATTCGATTATAATACAGCTAATTATTTATTTACGTATGTAATTGTATTTCTGAAACCTAGTCTATATTTCACCGGTGTACGATAAAAATCTTTATCCTGTAAATGTTTATTTATATTACCACAAGAATCCGTAAGATCAGATGTTTTTCAGAGCCTTTTAAAAGAAGTGTTTAACGGAACAAATTATAGATTGTATCAGTGTTATTACGAAAAAGGTAAATAGGTATTGAATATTTGCTTTAAAAAGGTTTCGTATTAAATGCACGGCGCTTGCTGAATGGTCGCCATCTTACTCTTTTGTCTCGCTTTGGTTAACTTAGGTTAGACTTGCGAAAAAGGGTAACGCAAACTGATTTAACAAATTTAACTTTTTTTTTGTAATAGCACCGTATCTGTTCAGCTGGAATAGTTTTTTATGCAAAGCTTCCCTTGTAATTGATCTAATCTTATTTTAAAAATGGTGCCTAACTCGATTAAAGATTGATGTAGTAAGAAGTTATAAACAGGTATACAGTTCACGGGATATTGAATATTCAATGGAAGTGTCTCACGCAGACTTTTGTGTTTTAACTTTGACTTTATACTTATCTGCATCGTAAGCGTCAAGTTCAGAAATAATGTATTTATTTCTGGAATGTTTATATAGATAAAAGTGATATTGTTTAATATTATTTAACATAATAAATACATTCGACGGTATAAAAATTTACGGACCAAAATATATATCGGTTATTAGATTCGGACAAACGAATAAATGGAGGCAATATTCGGGTGTTTGTTTTGTCCTTACAGTAAAACGGAAAACTGTTTGAATTGTTAAATGTGCCACGTATTTTCCTGTTTGCGTTATTTTCTCTTTCGTATTTTATTGCCCATGTTTTGAATTTAAACATATTTTGCCCGTTCTTCTAGAGGTACCTACATTTATTTTTTTATATCGTTATAAAAAGACTTTTATATCTCTTCAGGTTGATTATTTATATACATAATTTTTGCGATTGATTTCAAGGCTTAATCATGAAGACATAAGATACAGACAAACAGATTAACTTTTGCGTCTATTTATATAAACAAAATGAATCATCCAATATAGGCATAACTACCGAACGCCTGTTTAACTAACTCTCTTTTTCTTCTATGTGTATAATTGTTGGGGTTAAGTTTGTATGATTTTTTTTTTTTTGAAAAGTCATGAAAATATGAAAATTTTTAATTCATGACTCTTTCGTCTAAAATCTTAATAAAATGATACACCTACATTTTATATAATCACTGCTGTGCTTCTAATAGCTGTAACGTGATGTTAGGTAACTTAAACTTCCCCAAAAATGTACATATTACAAAAATAAATGCTCATATTTGACTAGTAGTTTCAAAGATTTGCGCGTACAAACTCACAAAAATAATATGTTTAGCTTTGTAACATTTATGTAGGTAGAGTGTGGATTGTCTAGACAATTAGGTCATGTATGCGGTCAGGTAACTTTAAATATAGCTTAGACTTATATGGCTGAGCACTGCACTCGATCGTAGACGACCTTCTGTGTCCTAATAAAAAGTTGAATTGCATTGACAGTTCCACATAATTTTTTTGATCGTAATCAGTGTAAATCTAATACCTTTAAACGAGCAACTTTTGTATATTTTTATATATCCAGGATCTCGAAAACGGCGTCATCTATTTCCGTGATACTTAGTATATAGGTAGTTTCGGGGACGATAAATCGATCTAGCTAGATTTCATTCATAGAACACTTTTTAAATGAGTTTTCAAGCAAAAATAGGATAGGAAAAAATATCGCTAGAATATAAAGGTTAAAAGGTCAAAACAAAAATAGCTCAGATGGAAATAGGTTGCTTCGAAAATCCATGTAACCCCAGTTCGAATCCGAGTAACAGCACAAGAAATATTTTTTTTTTGTAATTGTATAAGGCAAACCTAAGTTTATTTTAATTTAAGAATGTTTTTTACAGAATCGAGTTAGGCTCGGTCGCCCGGGTACTAAGCTTTATACAACGTACCTATAACATACGTATATATGAGTAACCTATAAGTAAATAAGGATTATCAAAATTGTATACTTTTTGAGAAATCTGTCTACAATTTTATGCCGTTTTTCAGTCTGTCGTAAGCTTAACACTGATTGCATTTACTTTATAATTTAAATCATTTAATACCGGCCAGATTTTTTTTCTCGAACTGACTACACTATTGACCTAGCTAGGTCTTCACAGCTTCACCGGACTACGCAAGATATCGGCCAGACAAACTGTAGTAATATATACTAATGATAATATTGAAACCGCTGTAGGATCTATTATACATATTTCGACTCAGTAACATAGATTTACGTAAGAAAAAAAAAATATAAAGACATTAATTAAGCTGTTACTAGTTGAGTATAATAATATTATTTTGTCTTGCTTACTTTAATATTGTATTTAAACTGCACTAGATTTAAAATTATTTTAAAGGTGAAAAAGGTCGCGGACAAAGAGTCTGCAGGAAAATAAATGAATAAAAAAAAATATACCGATGTAAATATAGTATTCTTTTACGTTTCTTCTTTATGCAATTATTTGTAATTACCTACAAGATAATGTCTGATGACATGTTATTACTAATGATATAAGAAAGAAAAAAGATGATGTCTGTCTATGGTGTGCATAGATCGTTTAATCTGCTAATCATCTGCTAAAACCTGGGATCGCATTCTTTAGCATGCATTTAAATTTTGATATATGACAACTATAGCACAGTATACATATAAGAGAAAGTACGGAAACTACCTATAAGCGTTCGTACTGGCACACGCAACATGCGCATCGACGAGACCCTTAAGCGGTTTTCGCGGTGCTGTCCATAGAGTATCTTTTAATACCTCTCGTCGATGCGCAGTCATACAACTGTGCCTTTTTCGAGCGTTTGTAGGTAGTTTCCGTACTGACTCTCATATTTACACTGTGACTATAGCGTTTAAAGGAACTTAGATGTATTATGTTTTCAGAACTTATTTGTTAAATATACTTGGAGCGATTCTATTTGTGCAATTTCCGCGTCTCGATGAGTTATAACGCTACCTTATCTGTTAATTTGATTTAATTCGTGAGGTTTAATGAGAAATCTAGAAATTTCTTAAATCACCGAAAATAATACCTGCATACTTCTTTGTAATAGTTTTATACATATTAAAATCATCTAAAGTTGTCGTAAAATATATTTGACGCATTTAAATTAATCTTTTTATAATATTTCTTATAATCCCAAGAGTTCTATACGGCAAGATATTTTTTTAAAGAAATATTACAACCGAATATACGGATGGCCATCAACGAATACATTATGTATTAAGAATGGAGAGTATATAATCGTGCAATAAAAATATCGCTACCTTCGCTTTTTGCATATGCTATTGTCTAATTTACCTATTTTATATTTTAACACTTGTAACTTTCCATCAAGTTACTAGGCTTTTACTAAAAAGGTTGGTTAAAAAAGTTTACGCATGAAGGTATGATTATATACCAACTACTGTCATTACATGTACAGTCGAGTAGTTAAGTGAGAAATTATGTTCTCGCATTGCGACGAACTTTATGTACAACATACATAGTTACATATGCAACTTTTAGAGCGACGATAAGACTTTGTTAGCGAGATTCCGACGTGAAACTTTTCCTATTTCAGAATGTGTTCAAGTACTATTCTGAAGATTTAATATACTATAAATTATAGAGGTTCAACTTATATTGTTGCGGCCGTAGGATAATTAAGTTTGCGTCTAGAGTAATTAATTTTATGGTCGTACAGACGAAAATCAAATATACTCACTATCACACAATTACACTACAATCACACTTGTACCGTATAATACTGCAGGCGCAATCGGTTTGAAGTTTTTTTCATTTTGTTTTCCTTTGTTTTTGCTGAGAAGTTTAAAATACAACTCTTTACGGACGCACTCCGGCGCGTTATATCTTTCAAAAACGGAGGGTGGAAAACTCTGGCAGGCTGATGAACTTAAGAACTCCAATGTTTAGTTCCCACGGTCGATTAATCGTTGGTTGTTTATTCGTAGCAAGTAGTGCTAAAGAGTTCATACAAAGAACTAACTACGTTACAGTATTGATCGAAATGCTTCATAGTGTAGGTAGCTTTAGGCAGGGAGCAGACTAGTCAGCTACCCTCCCGCGGTCGACGACCACGGCGGCGCAGGGTCAACAATGACTTAATGCCGCCGTAAAAAGGGCCTGCGGGCGGTGGATATGGGCACGTCTGTCGCCTTGGCAGTTATTTGCACAGGCCCGTGTAGTTGAGGCGCATTGTGCCGATGCGCCTCCCATGATCGTCAGGGAGGGCAACTATCGCCCTCCCCTGAGGGGTCTACCATTCTGACCCCTCGACTGCGAAGAGGCCCTTGATGAGGAGCCTTCACTTGCCGGGGAGTAGACGCATTGCCAGTGGCAGCTCCTACTCCCCGGCCTATAGGTGAGTGAAGGCACCATGGGGTTTTAGTTCGTGCAAGTCGGACATAACCCACCCTCAGTAGCCCGGCTGGGGTGGGTATCCACATAGGGATTTCCCCATGTATAAAAAAAAAGGTAACTTTAGGCGGTCGATTACCGCTGCCGCTGCTCTGAGTGTTGTAGTTTTGAATCACAC
This sequence comes from Antheraea mylitta, assembly GCA_014332785.1. Taxonomy (NCBI): domain Eukaryota; kingdom Metazoa; phylum Arthropoda; class Insecta; order Lepidoptera; family Saturniidae; genus Antheraea; species Antheraea mylitta. The sequence continues at coordinate 3,727,005 of JACEII010000024.1, read as the reverse complement.
ACAAATCAATTATTTTGTTAACCTCGGATGATTGTTCTGTGGCTGAGCTTGCTTTGTGTAAGTGAACTGTATGTTAAATCCCCCACAACATAGGTATTGATCTATAGAGTTAGCAGTCTTTTATTAGATAAATGTGATCGTCATCTTCAGCGTTTGAAGCGTTTGACAAAACGGGTTTTTATGAAGTCATCAAGCTCGACCTTACGAATAGATTAAATTAAACTTTCATAGATGCATATTATTATTAAAGTCAAGGACTTTTAATTCCTAATTCGTCGGTTGTATAAGTTACTAGCAGCTTTCCGTTACTTTATCGTTACTCTCCGTTTATACTTTATCCTCTACCGGTTTACGCAGCGTTCGCCGAGCAGCACTCATATGGCAGGTTTTTTTCCAATTTGCTTAACATTTATCGTTATTTTTTGCTATTTTAAATATTATCTTTAAGAATTATAGCCTGTATTTTGATGTAGATGTTTTACTGTTTCGTCAATTACCGTTTAGTAGTGTTTGCGTTATAGAGTAACAGACATTCAAGCAAGTATAACGTTCTTATCTACATTATATATAAAATCAATAAAAAAAAAACAGGAACAATAAGTTGTTGGCCATTTCCTGTCAATAAACATTCACAAAAAATCCGAAAAAATAATGTAAGTTTACATGTATTGAAATGTTTGTCTTATTTGTAGTTTCTGGTGTCCAATTGTGAAAGAAACAAATTATTGGTGTTACCAAATATACGTTACGTCGACGTCATGCAAATTTTTCCTAAAATAGGTATTTAGTTTATCGTTGATATTATAAAGAATTACTTCAACTATGTAATAAAATAAAGAAACCAAACTTCGTACAAAAGTTAAGTAAAATCTTTGTCAACATTATTTCTTTGATCGACTTGTTATCTTATAATGACATTGTTTTTTTTAATTCTATAATAAATTGATTGGAAGAAAAAACTCCTACTGTAAAGTATTTGTTATTTAAATAATTATTCATTCAGTCTATAATAAAATCATTTTGAATTTTGTCAAGTCTGCTACAATACTCGGCTTTTGATTTAACATGTGGATTAGACGGGAACGGTCAGCTAGGTTCTGCTTCGCGTAGTGTTCTCTTTGTCTATCTCGCAATCATTGCGCTGTGTGATAGAGAGAGCGTTTTACAAAACCGAAGGAAGCTGTTCTTGGTCGTTTCACTCTTTTTCCTGACGTGCCAAACCAAATGCCGGATACTGTATGTTATATAACTGGTTTTATTTTATAGTATTATTCTATATTATATTATAATCCTTAGAATTAACAAAACATAAAAACATAAAATTTCAAAGAATAATAATTTAATTTAAGCTATCAAAGCTTTAAAAATGATTTTGCTATTAGCATGGAATATTAAACATCTAATTTATTTACAGGTAAACAATGTAGTCTGAAGTGTCAGGAAATAGATGGCGGTAAAATCAATTCGACCGTAACGGTTTGTACAATTCACTTTCTATCTAACCATATCATCAGATGCTACACACTAAAATACTGCTGTCATTCGTCTTAAGGAGTTTGCTTGTGGCTGTACAAATAACTGTATCGTACGAGTTTATATAACGGTTTTGGAATGTTTACGTAGAATTTTCACGCAACTCTTTGATGTTTTAAGCTAATTACTTAATCTTTTATATTACGACTAACTGTTACCCGCGGCTTCGCACGCGTTTTTAAATATATTAAATAAATGTAAAATTATGATTAGATGTGTAAATTACAGAAATAGTCCCTCAAAAATATTTGTAAGTGCGACACGCCCATCATATACTGTAACAGGTAACATGTACTTTATATATGTGAATACTAACAATGTGTCGAATGGGATGGGATTTATCATCAGCTATATACCTAAAACTTTAAACTACTATATATCATCCTCAATGCTCAGTTACACTATATTAGAAAGTATTAAAAATATTAAGCTATACATTATCGAACATGTTTTAAATCATTTATTATATAGATATAATATGCCCATATTGTCGATATTTTGCAATAAGATAAAAAAATCGGCTGAGTGCCTTAAGCGCTCGCCTTAGTAGTCCGGTGAAGCTGTTAAGACCTTGCTAGTTCAATAGCGTAGTCAGTTCGAGAAAAAAAGATCAAAACTACATAACATATCATGCTTCATGCCGTTTTCACTAATATATAAACATCAACTAAAATATAAAACATAAACTACATAAAACATAAACTAAAATATATGGACATAAAAGAAAACTGTCTAAAGAATACATAATAATTACCTATGTTGACAACTTCAGAATTGACAGTATGGATCAATTCCTTCGCCAGTCTTATGGGACGAATATTATTACTACTAAACTATTGGAATAACAACACAAAATAATCTTTGGGAATGCTTGCGATGTAAACGTACCACGTATAATTAAAAATTTAAAACAAAATTAACGTAGAACAAACTTTTTCATTAGGAACACAAAATAAACCATGAAAATATTTTCGATAGAATGTTATCGCGTTACCATGGCAACGCATATAATACTGATATTAACACGCAGCGGAAGCTTCAAAAATAGACCGATTTTGAGACATTCTTCATTAGTTATCAGCTCCTGTTGGTTTTAACGTGATGATATGTAGCCTATAGCCATCCTCGATAATTGAGCTATCTAACACTAAGAGAAACATTCAAATCGGACCGGTAGTTCTTGAGATTAGCGCGTTCAACCAAACAAACAGACTCTTCAGCTTTATATATTAGTATAGATTCTATTTTATTTTTCACTTGTTGTTATTTTTTAATCATTTTTTGTTAGTCTATGGATTTGCGGTTCATGTTTTGTTAGGAAATTGTAGTTGTGTACATTATATAGCTACGGTATATTTCTTATGGGGTAGATGAAGATGAAAGTCGAGTTGATGGGGCATACATTTACTAATATGAATTTGTAAGACTATGGGCTAGCGACGAAGGAAATCATTGTGAGTAAACCTTAACGCTTGAGAAATGCTCTTGTTATAGTGTTGTTACAGTGTATGTTGGAAATAAGAGTAGTGATCTGTAGATCTGTGGACATAACGTTGGCGTGAAAAGGCTCATGCTTCCTTCTAGAAGATACCTTAGTCCATCCAACTCTGACACTTACAAACTCTTTATTATGTAGGCAATGTTACATAAACGAACTTAATTGCTGGATTACGATATGTATACGTTGGGTGACTCCACTTATATGATCGGTTAACCAGTAATTGATTGATTTATTTTTTTATTTGTCCTACCTGATTATCCTTTATTGACCTGACGGGCCTCTACAACTTCAGTAAGTTTTAATGGAATTTATCGATCTCAGATATATAATACACAAACGTTCGTATTTCACCATCGACCCGTAAAAGACCCACTTTACTTCTGAGACACACAAGGTATGGGCATATTCACCCGGCCAGCCCACGACTTATTGGCAATTTCAAACTCCGAGAAGTCTGTAGTAACATATTTTCCCACATACGATGGTACTACCGAAACTTTTCGCAGTCTTTAGGTTTCCTCCGATGTTTTTCTTTTATCGTCAGCCGGTAGAGTTATGGTAAAGCTTTGTAATTCTAATCTGCTACCTTTTTGCTTAACAAAGAGTTGTAGCGGTAAACACTGTCGTCGGGTAGAGTGAGATTAGTGTCACGCTTGCCTTCCGATATCGTCGAAAATTGAGACATTATACGGTCTTTCTTTTTGAAGGTTTCACTTCCACTGCGAGTGATCTACACATGTTTTTTAAATAATCAGGTATTTTATTTAAAATAAAATTAATTTCGATTTTATTATGTTCCAAATATATGATATTTGTAATATCATTGGTTCCAAGTCCGTTACAACCGGGTGGAACAGTTTAGTGTCACCGGTGACCCACATTATTTGTATTTAACTGCATTGTATAACGTCATTGAGTTTGACCAATCGCTTTCAATATACCAATGTACTGTTTATGCAATGGTTGAATTAATGTGACGGATTACTATGAGCCAATTATAAATTAATTAATTAGATTAATGTATTGACATTGACAATACAATTGTATGTAGAGCTGTGGAAGCCATATTTTTTTAAATAATTCAGAGGTTTTAGTATTTCATCGCAGTAATTTATGTTAAATGACAACGTGATCCGAGATGGTAATAACGCTCATTGTTATTACAAAAAAGTTAAATACGTATTGAATACTTGCTTTAACAAACTTACGTTTTAAATGCATCGCGCTCGCTGAATGTTCGCCTTCTTGCTCTTTTGTCTCGCTTTGGTTAGACTTGCGAAAAAAAGATAACGCGAACTTGCATCAGGCGAGCGCAGTGCATGTAGTACGAAACCTTTTTTTCGATTTTTTTTTTATATCAAAGGAGGCAAACGAACTGGTGGGTCACGTGATGTTAAGTGATCACCACCGTCCATAGACACTAGCGACATCAAGGACGTCGCAAGTGCGTTGCCAGCCTGTATATGGGAGAAGGGGGAGATATTGATTACTCTGAATTATTTTATGTTTGCTTAGTGGTTGCGGTTGAAGGGGTCAATCGGTTTGAAGTCAATTTAACATATAATTATTTGTTAGCTGTTTAAAATTAAGTAAACGTTGTGAAGCTGTGTTGTCCGGTGAAGCTATTAAGACTTTACAAGGTAAATAGTGTAGTCATTTCGAAAAAAAAAAATTCAGCGCTTGAAACATTTTGGTAGTGTATTTTCTACACCTGAATCTGACTACCTACCATCCTCGAGTTGAAAATCCGTTGCCAATCACGTATAGCGTAATTGTTTATCTATCCATATGATTATCTGTCTCATAATAAAGATAAATAAATACAAATAAAAATAAAATAGATTTGCTGTATTGCGAAGATGTCGTTCATTTTTTTTTTGTTTCTTGGACACTTGGTTTTTTATTTAGAAAAAAAAATTACAATACTTAGCTTTCTTTGATATAAGGTTATTGAAGTTTTAAGAAACTACATTTTTATAAAGCAAAGCCTTCTGCAATGTGTGTTTGTTTGCCATAGAAAAGTGGAGCAAGCGGTGTGGTGCATATGATTTTTCCCTGTAAATAAAATATATGCTTAAAAAAAAAACATAAAAATTATACTCATGTCTTTCACTAATAATAAGGAGACGCTACAGCGGTGGTAGTTGCACTTGTCGCTACCTTTAAGACTAGTGTATTTGCCATCTTAGGAGACAATCTCTCTCTGCCGGCCGTGGTTCGCGCTATGGTCGGTGGAGATAGAGCCTGGAAATCAGTCGCTACTTACTGCGAAAACGTTATGTCCTGCAAAGAGGAAGCAGAAAGGGAGAGAGAGAGGGCTACGGACGCACCTCCAGCGCGTCGTAGTAGACCCAGTCGAGGAAGGAGACGTGGTGGCGGCAGATACCACCAAATGCCTCCCTGAAATACGACCTCCTGGTGATGGATGCGGGGGCGCCCATTATCAAGGAAAGGAGGACCCGTGGCGAAGAAGCACGGGGTAGCCGCAGCTTCTAAATGAGGTGTTGGAGAGCTTTGTCCCTCCACGAGAAGATGATCCCCGTACTAACATCAGCGGGCGATCTGAGCGCGTGACCAGGGCGTCGGAGCTTGCTTCCGTCACCCCGGTTCCCTGGACCACAAACATGCGCCTTGTGGCAGTGGAATTTTAGCCGGTAGGAGTCCGGCATAACCCCCTCATTGTCCCCCGACAGTGTGGGGGGGTATACGATGTAGGATTTCTCCACTATAAAAAAAAAAGTGTATTTGCCATCTAGACCACATCATTTACACCAGTTAAGACTGTGGTCGAATGTTACAAGTTATAATGTATTTAAATACCTAACGTCAGTACCTTGCATCCGAAACACATATATGCTCACTAATGAAGTTAATATATTTATGCAGTGTATTCGAACTCCGGGTCTTGTTGACCCGTTCAAAAACCTTCACATAACACTGAATGTTGCATTTATTTTAACTGCATTTTGATATGTTGAGGCCAAATTAACACATTCATGGGCATACATATAAGTGTTTCGATTGCATGTTACTTAACTTGTTTTGAGGTTATTAAATACTGGATATTTTTCGCGGTCTCATTCGCTTTTACTTTTTTTCGTCCTTGACCCTCGGAAATCAGAGCCGCGCTACAGATCCAGCCGCATAGTAACTCCGTTCTCTTATTTAGCATATTTTCTGACCTACGCTTTGTATGGAAATTACTCTGTTTTTAAAGGTCATAGCATGATGTCAGATATGTATACATATAATAAGAATCACTATTAAGATTTTTGTGAGTAAAACTGTTGCACGGTGTCTAGCAATAAATAATAAAATACCTTTCAATCATTTTTGGAAATGTCTGTCTGTCTGTCTGTTTGTTTGAACACGTATCACTGGTACTAAAGTACTGGTAATAAAGTACTGCTACTACTTGATGATAAAATTATATAGCATATCCTCGAGTAACATTTAGTCTTAGTTTCATTAAAACCGGTTTACTCCATCAAAAGTTATTATATATTTAATGACAACGCGACTTAAATGCCAGAGCAAAGTAGATAAGTAAATTAACCTAATACTAAATGTATTACATTTTATTAATAACGGTTTTTTTTAATAAGACTCCACGCGGACGAAGTCGCTGGCACAGCTAGTCTGAAATAAATATATAAATACAAATTATTCAAAAAAAAAACACCAGTTCTAAAGGTAAGTGTGCCAAAGAAACAATTATATCTTGATTATATTCATTTAGATTTACTTACACTTATAAAATATTTGAACTTAATTTTTCAGTCAACCAGCTTTATTAATTCGATGGGTATCGTTGTTAACCAACTGTGGCGTATAAAGAACCCTATAAATAAATTGTGTATTATCAAAACGGCAACCTCAATTTTTTCAGCAAAATATTTAGCGAGAGTTAGTGACAGAGAGATAATTACTTTAAATTATTAGGATAAATAGTCATTAAGTATAGTTAAAAAAACGTTCAGTAATCTATATGAATAATATTTAGAACATATTTTTTCTTTATTTCCAACTGTCTTTGGGTCGCGGCTTTGCTCGTGTTAATGTGGTTTTGGCTTACCCTTTGGTAGCAATCCTACTCGAGATGAAAGGTAGCTCTTTCTGTACAATGACAATGTATATACGAAATTTATGATAATTGGTCAAGTAATGAACGCGTGATAAGCAAACAAACCCACTTTCTCATTTATAATATTAGTGACGATTTTATCAAAATAAAAACTACCGTTTTTGACTCAAATATTTATGTGTTGTATTATGTTATTAGGTTTTGTAATAATTGTTAGCTTCCCACTTCCGGTACCGCTCGTCATTCAAGACTCGAGATACTAGCGCTACTACATATTAGAGATACGCATTGATACTAGCACCAAGCGCCAACATATAAGAGAGACACAATAACACTAACGCCATTTTATTAATGATACATAAATGAGAATTATTATAATTATATAGATTTCAATGAGTCATTTCAATAGGAATTGATATTGTTCATTTATTACTTGCACAACATTAGTTGATAATAATAGTAATTGCTTTGACTTCAATATTTTGACCTATAAAGGAATAGTATAAAGGGCTAGATGTCTCTACTCTACACACATACTCATATTTCAGATACATAAATAACAATGATATAACAATGATTTTATATAGAATTGATGTACGTAAATAATATTAATTTGTTCATTAATTATTTTATCTTTGTGTTACTTAAAACATATAGCAGAATTATAAGAAAATGGTAATTGCCTTGAGTTATATAGTTCGTCTTATAAATTATATAGTTCGGCCTATAAAAGGCAAGATGTCAGTGTTATTTACGCATTCTTTTGTAAAAAGTACTGTAAGCCGGTAACTCTGGGCAAATGAAGAGTGGAAGTAATTACTTAGTATTTATTGTCATCCTAACTGCATCGACTATGTCGTATACAACCTGATAACATAATGCATTTTAAATGTAAAATAATTGTAACAAAAATGCTGTCAAATGCGGATCTCGTTAAATACACGATGACCCGTTTCACCGTTCACGTAATACTACGTAGCGTCGCGTCGGTACATTCATATTATAATTGTATCGTTTACCAACGGCTTGAATCTTGACGCTTCGTTTGAAATAATGTTCAGTTCACACGAGCGGTTCGAACGCTGATATCGCGTTACTAACGTAACATTTTTTTAAATTCTCGTTTTTTGTAGAAGGTAACAATAGTGTATGGACATCATACGTGCTTGCAATTCTATTTATTTCATGTGTTTTTTTTCTGTAGAACCGAATTTCGAACGAATTGTAGAAAGCTATTAGATTGAACTAAGTCCTCAATTGTGGTTACTGCGAACGTATCCCACGCACTAGAGAAGCGAGACAATCTCCACATAATACTATGAACATTATTATGCTGTATACCTAGAGCGTTGTAAGCCTTCTGCGTATACCTAACCCATAGGCTGCATACGTTTGGCAATATGCCCTAAAAAATGTTACTTTTAGTGGCGATAACGGTTAATGTCTTGAATGTAGTGTTAATTTAAAAAAATAGATAAATCTTTCTGTAAATTTATTGAATCACTTCTAAACAATATATTAATAATTATCCAATTTCCTAGGGAACGTGCTAGTGGTTTTTTTTTTCGACTTAATTATTTAAATAACTTTTTACATACGTATATGTAAAAAAGATATGTCTAGTCAGAGAATGCATCAATAATTTAGTATAAGAATCATATAAAACAATTAAGTGGTTATCGAGTTTAAGCACGCTAACGGACGGATGGATAGTGTAATATTTATAGAATAAGTGTCAAATATAGTCTAATAATATGCTAACGGAAGTAATATTGAATGTATATATCATTTAGTGTATAATTCTAGGAGAAATATATACTGAACTTTATATGTGTAAAATTAGTTATTTATACGTAGTTCTGGAAATGTATTTATGTTTATTACCTTATAAAAAGGAGTTGTGTGTGAGCGACGAATAGTGATATTATTGTTGAGATATATTGAGAACGGATGTGCAGTTTTTACCTGTTACTTGTCCCTATGCGTTTTCTTTGTCGTCCTTTATTGATGTAATATATAAATTAGTTAAACAGCTTCTAATGTATTAAGCTAATTAATATTCTATAAATAACCATAGTAAAAGCAGAGTGTATCATAAAGGCACACGAAAGAAGTGAAAGTTTTGTATTATAAGGAAACATTTTAATAAAAAGAAAAAAAACAACAAATAAACTACGCGATGTTCTCAGACGGTCACCCATTCAAGTACTGACTGCGCCCGACGTTGCTTAACTTTGTTGACCGGAGAATGACCGGTGTTTTTGTAACTCTATCCGACACAGTGTTTACCCTCACTACATTTCGTCACACAAATACGATGCGGATCAGAATTTTATGAGCCCCTCATTCTTACCCATCAACTGTCGTGGAACAATATCTACAATTTAAGCCTACTGCATTATGAACGAGCTGTAAATATAAACGCATGTAAAGATGTAGCATTATTTTTGCAAAAATCCGGTTACGAGGCTCTATCAATGGTACAGTAACCGATATGTTTATGACGAAAAATTTCGTAAAAATTACATTCTGTATCGTATTATTTCAAAACTATTATTATTATATAAGATTTATAGATTTTTACTAAATATGGATATATGTATAGCAACTGTAAAATACAACGTTATAATTATTAAGGTAATCATTTTCAAAATTACAGTGAAGTTTTACAGACTTACATATAAGCACATATAAAATCATCGTTATAATATTTTTGAGTAATTCTTTTGTATTCATAAAGTTCAAATAATGCGTATACCCACTGTGTATATGTACACACTAAATATGTAAATAGTAGGGCTATTTTAATACAATGGTATAACTATGAAATTATTTTATCACTGCTATTTAACAGGTTTAAGATACTATATGATATTATACTATAGACTAAGTGTTTTTCGAAACTCCAGTCTATGCTTTATAAAAATGCAAAAAAAAGTAATTCTGTTAGCAAAGTGGCAAAGGCTCAATAACTCCTAGTCTTTATAGAATTCTCGAAAATGTATATGACATTATTTTTCATATCAGGAGGTAGGTGATAGAGCCACGCTGAAGCTATAACTGGTTTCAGCATGAAAGGGTCGGCTCGCCCGAGGGATTACAACCCTCTCACAGAAAACTGACGTGAAGTAACAGTGCTTCCATTGTTGCATTTCGTTCGATTAGTGAGAGCGCCGGAGACCTATCTCTTCCCCAACATTTCCCCGCCCACCCTTCCCCCTCTCCTCTCTTCCCCACCAATACTAGCTGGACATGCACTTGCGACTCCCATGGTGTTGCTGGTGTCTAAGGACGGTGGTGATCACTTAACATGAAGTGACCCACCTGTTCGTATGCAATTGCATAGATAATAGTGAATGAAATTCATCATGATTCTTAAATCGGATGTGATAAACATTAAATCCAAAGTGTAGTACTTATTCATAGCTATTTTATTTAAATTCAGCCTCCATCAGTACAATTTCCCAAACATATAATATTTATAAAATATATATAGGTATGTAAATAGACTGATGTGCGGTGAATAGTTATATTTTATTTGTAGGTACTATAATATGTTGAATTGGTAATTAATAAAGTTGCACAATATTTATAATCGTGTTGGTGATTTTGGGCAGTGACGAAAGATAAGGATGGATAATCTACTAACATAAAGAACTTTAATATACAAACTTTACTCATTCGTAGGCGAGGAAAGGTATATATTTGTTGAAACGGAATTAATAGGGGCCACGTTTTCAGTTGGGAGAAGTTTCGACACTTCGTATATTAGTTGTGGTCACGTGAGTAAAGAAGCCTTATGAAACGCCCACTCCCAAGCTTATATGATAACTTATACCTAATATAGATGTATGTTTGTATATTCTCGCTAGTCTTTGGAAATGAATAGTATTTTGAGGTTAAATCTCATTAAAATTTTGATCAGAGAACTATTTGTATGATGAAAAAAAATGAGGTAAACACTGTGAAGGGTAGAGTGTTGAAAACACCGGTTCTCGTCCGATTATCAACGTTGAAATCGAAATTAAGCAATGTCGGGCGCAGTCAGTGCTTGGACGGGTAACCGCCTGGAAACATCCGAGTGACGTTAGTTTTTTTAACCGACTTCAAAAAAAGGAGGAAGTCCTCAATTCGTCTTTTTTATTTTTGTTATCTCATAACTTTGGACTGGGTGAACCGATTTTGATAATTCTTTTTTTATTTGAAAGCTGGTGCTTCCCGTGTGGTCCCATTTCAATTTCGTCCAGTTCTGACAACGGCATCCAGTGCAAAACCATATAAGTGTTAAATTTGCATTAAGTACGTACACGACAAATAACTCAATATCACGCCAACCGATTTGGATGATTCATTTTTTATTGGAAATGATTTACTTCAAGGGTAGTTTGATGAGAGTTTGGTTAGGTTCTAATTATAGGATCCGTGACAAAGTAACACAACTTTCAAGAAACAAGCCTACTCCTTTCTTAAGGGCCGGCAACGCATCTGTGATTCCTCTCGTGTCGCAGGTGTCCATAGGCGGTGGTGATCACTTACCAACAGGCGACAAGCATGTTTTAGTGAAATATATTTATGTACACAAAAAATGGAAAAATAAAGTAAATTTTCAAAAAAAAAAGAATTAACATTCATATGATTTATTAAACATATCCATATGTTTTATTTAATTTGGTTAATTTGATAAACTATTTATCTTCCGCTTTTTAGTGCCTTATGGATTTTTGATTAATATTGAAGTCGGTTAATTCTTTTTTTTGAAAATTTACTTTATTGCTTGTAAATTTATAATTAAAATGTTTTACTGTAATATTAAAGTTGCACTCAAATAATGAAATTAAAATAATTCCTATTTTGATTGGTTTAAAAAGTACACAGTTATTCCATTGTCTTGAATTTCCACTTCTGACGGCAGTCCTTATAACTGCTTCGAGTTTTTTAAATCGTTTTTTTACAAAATGTTTTTATTATTTATTCTTTAATTATATGTAGCAGGCGCTTTTAACAATCTGTAAGTGCCACCACCACGGTAGTTTATAACTAATAAAGATGATGATCGGTATAAACTATTATATGTTTTTATAATAGCCGTGTTGTTTGTTATCTTTGATCGAGGAAGTTGAATTTATATCCGTGGGAAGGTGGTATTTTATTTAATGCTTTTAAACTTGTTCAGGTCAATGATAGCGATGGCTAATATTATATACACTACACACACACACAATTACACTCATGGTCTAGACATCTAAATATAAAAAACCGTGTAAAAAGATTAAAATCCGTTTAAAATTTAATGATATGCGTTTTGTTTTTTATTATTAAATAATAATTCAAACGCGAATGTGACAAATATTACCAAACGGTTTTGGTAACTTTTATATACATAGTTTAAATCTTTATCAGGTAATCAATTATAGTTTGAATGTTTATATGAAAAAAGTGAAGGAATTATCTAAGAATTGTATAAAAACTATTGGATAGAGTTTGATCGATTTGTTTTAACTTTAATTCATATACACTTCTGTATAAAAAATGGTCACGAGAACTTCATTTAATAATATGTTATTGGAGTTTAAAGAAAGTACCATTTCACAAAAGCACTACACGTTCAGCTAATTGTTTTCTTGTCGTAAAAATGTGGGACAAGCGGTGTGGACGTTTATGTTTATTCCCCTGTACGTATAATAAACGACATACATGAACCCAAGATATCATCTAGCTAGTAATAATCATTCGGTTTTTAGGCTGAATGCGATAAATTAACAGTTTTAGCTAACAGTGTTAGGTTCTATAATCAGGCCCCAAAGTATATCAATTTGCTAGATATACCATTTTAAGACGTCAAGCAGGTGCTATTGTCGAAAGGTTATAGTATAAGGTGGATCATCATGTGCACTACAATGATTATTGGACATTAATTCCTCTGTGTTCATCCGCTAAACTAATTGATTGTGGGCAATATTGGTATTAATAAGAAACGGTAGTCCGGTGAAGCTGTGAAGGCCTAGTAAGTAACCAATAGCGTAGTCAGTTCGAGAAAAAAAAAATAAAAAACATATATACAAAAAGTTAAAAGGGATATTTTAATAGATCTAAGAAGAAAAAAAAAACACAAATTTACGGGCGTTAGAAATAAATAACTTAAAACATGGATCACAATATATATAGTGTGTTATAGTATCATACTTCTCATGAAAGTTTTTTAATTTGTTCCTGTTTTTTTTTTTTTAATTATATTTAAAAAGTTATATTTCCCATTATCAGTGTTTACGTTTGTCTCATTAATCATTGTTTCTATAACATTTGTGAAGACAATAAGTAAATATATATAATGTTTACAACTTTTAGAAACGTAAAAAAATGTACTAAATAGACTGAGGCTAATAAGCTTTTATATACCTTTTAGTATGAACTAACAGTGTTAATAAACTACTTAATGTTTTTGTTTATTTATTAAATTGCTATTATAAATTTTTATTTTATTTATATCTTAAAACAAAATGAATAAGAATATAAAAATAATTATTTCATTTTTATATATTGTTTTCAATTATTGTAAGTTAGTAATAAGTCTACTTCAGTTCCTAAGTTTCTTGATTGTCATAACTTTTAGTTCAGTTTTTTCTTATTATAGTTGTCATTTTTGATTTCAACATGATCTTCTAGGTTTAATTTGTATTGAGTACTATTGACTTATCATTTTTAAAAACTGTTAATATTGTCACCATAGATAAGGTTTCTTTCTCTTGTTAAAGGATTTACTTCTTACCCAAAAATAATAAAAAATAATTAAATGCTCTGATTTACAAATTAACATTAGCTCCAATATTCAAATCGCAATGCTAACTAGCTTTATAAACTGATGCTTAATTTCTAAACCACGCTTCACGGCCCTGCAATCTGACTGCTTTCTCCGGTGTCGTGCTGTGTTCTGCCCACTTGCCGCCCCTGGCCATTCACCCTAAAATACGATATAAGACAATGTAGTTAATCTACAGATTGGTGGACAAACAGGTCTAGATCGAATAGAAAGCTATACGAGACAAAACAATGGGACGTTATGTCGTACCGTATGTAGTACTTTCACTCGAACATTGAAACAATGTGCTTGTAACTAGATATTGAACCACGATAGGGGCATATCCATTTTTGATGTACCACTTACACGTGAAGTGTGTGTTTCAGAAATTAAGGATAATGGTGTGCCATTGAATTATTATCTTTTGAAGTGAGACTTGTGTATACTGGTTCTTTACTATTCACGAAATATATACAAAGAAAGGGAGAAAGAGAGAGAGAGAGTAATGTTGATTTTTTTTCTATTGGATCGTAGTGACTTTTAAAAAATGTTCTGTGTTGTGTATTATTATTATTATTTCTTCTTCTGATCTGCAGACTCTTGGTTCGCCCTTTTCTTGTTCTCGCTTTTTTTATTGTGTGAGTAAAAAATCGTATCGGTGAGCAACTATTGGGTGTTTTTATTTATTTAGTATAGCTGACCCGTGCAACTCCGTCTGCACCAAATTGGTTATCACTGGTTTCAATTATATTTTTAAACGCGAAAAAAATTGAATAAAACTGATACCCGATTGTTGCCACAACTACCATTTCCAATTGTGAATCTAAACTCTCCACGGAGTCACTCAAACATATAACCAGATTATATGAGATTTTTTTTTTAATAAGCATAGAACCCGTTCGTAGCATCATGTACCAGGATCAATTAAGATAAAAACTAACCTACATAAAACTAAATAAACATCTCTACCACTTACTTTATCATAACTATCTTCAACTTGTATTAAAATCTTTTTATAATCCATCGTATTGGAGAAAAATATATGAAAACCGTGTCGAAGCGTTAAACATCGCGTCGAAGCGTCAACTGTCACTTGCTTGTAACTATTGTCTAAGAGTTAAAAACTGTTTCGAAAACGAATTTTAAATATATTTCCAATTTATTTTTATAAATAATCTCTGTACCATTCACAACATAGTACCTATCACCTTTTGGTAATTTATTTACGTTGATATGTTTCTATTGTAAATTATTCTACGTTGTTACACTGAATATTTGGCATTAAATTTATAACGTGTATTTGTCATACTTGATATTGGCGAAATTACCTACATAGGCAGAGGCCATACCGGAAAGAATCAATCAAGCCAGTTTTATGTATTATGTTCATCCGAACAACGGACTACCTGGCTGCCGGTAAACGTTGCGTTTGTTTGTGCATATCGTAGGTACGTACCTTTACAGACAAAAATATTGATTTTGAAATAATTTTATGATGTTTTTTTTTCACTAACTTTGTAACGTTATTAAACTGGAATTATGATTGAAAGACACTTTTCTCATTAACAATAATGAGATTGATGCTATTTTTTGGAAATAAAAATAAAAGTAATCTTAAACCATGTTGGAATAGCAGTAATTTTATTATTATTATGTTTAATATAAATAAGTACAAATTTCATCTTTTAGACTTTACTAATTCACTTATTTACTCAATATTTAGACCGATTTATTACTATAAAAATAATATGTGTGTAGAATATAGCTATAGCTATAGTTTAGTACTGCAGTACTGGCTGCGCTAATAAGATAGCGATAATTGTGGCAGCGTAAGTTATCGACGCATGTATTTAAGATGACGTCAGTACCAAGTCATATTTTTTCTTTAGGTTTATCGTTGTTTATTGTATATGGTGAAATCTTAATATCAATAATGTTTAATAAAGTGAAATTTGTTCTTTGCTATGGAAAAAAATAATTGGTTTGAAATTAATTATTTTTATTTATAAAATATATCAGCGGGCATATGATTGTTAATAAAAAATGTGTCTGATTGTGATAAATTCATGTGTTTAATTGCGTTTAAAAGTTACTGAAAAAAAATCACTAAATTTATTCATATATCAAAATTAATTAAATAAAAATGCGCAATAAAAATACAACCTTAACCGGCTACCAGGTGTCCTAAATTCTGTCTATTGATATATTGATAATTTGTGTAGGTGGTAGAGCCACGGTGGAGCTATTACTCATTTCAGTATGAATGGGTCGACTCGTTCGGGCTAATACCACCCTCTTACAGAAAACCGCCGTGAAATAACAGTGCTTGCATTGTAGTGTTTCGTTCGGTAAATGAGAGCGCCGGAGGCCCACCTCTCTTCCACTTTCTTCCTTTCCCTTCCCTTACCCTTCCCCTCCCCCTCCCCCATATATAGGTTGGCAACGCACTTGCGACACCCCTGGTGTTGCTAGTGTATATAGAGGGTGGTGGTCACTTAACATCACGTGATCCACCTGTTCGTTTGCCTCCTATGATACAAAAATATATATATTGACATATTAAAAAATCAGCTATTCTAAAATTCTTGTTCTTTCAACGTTGCCGGCTCTTGTACTAAGATGTCGCAAAAAAGTCTAGTTACGTTAACTACAAATTATCCTGGAGAACCCCTTCTGTTTTATGGGACAAAAAGTCCTGGATGTAGTTTGTAATATTAGTTATCACTGTGTCAAGTTTCGTTAAAATTGGTTCAGTACTTTCAGAGTAATACGGGTTTAGATTCTAAACTTTAATCCTTTATCCTGGAGAACCCTTTGCGCTTTACGGGACAAAAAGTCCTGGATGTAATCTCGTAATATTAGTTATCACTATGTCAAGTTTCGTCAAGATTGGTTCAGTACTTTCAGAGTGATGCGTGTTTATAGGGACAGACAGAAAGACAGACAGACAGACAAACATTGTAAAAAGATTATTCTTGGCTTCTATATCGATAACATTGACTACACTGATTATAATTTTCAAAAAATATTTGATGTACAGATTTCGACTTGTTACATTTTTATTATAGTATAGATTTTTTAACTTAACAGTTTATTATTTTTATTGAAATTAACTATTTACTATTTTAGAGTTGATTTTTTAATGATGTTATTACCTTTATGGCGGTTTTATTATGATCCCTTATGGCTTATGTATTATATGTTAATAATACATAACATTTTACTTAAAAAGTACTACAAAATAATGCCGAAAACTAACGTTTACCAATTCTATAGTGTATTCCTGTCATTCTTTTTTTATTGAAGCACGACAAAGTGACTGCGCTATGCCTGATGGTAATCATAGTACAATCCAAAAACAGTGGCGACCACCGAGAGACAGATTATTCATCGTCGGTCGCCGCTGTCATGCCGGCCATAATGACGAAAGTCACTGGATATGTACAGGCTGATCCCGAAACGCGACGCGCAAAAGCGAGTCACTATGACGGGCTTTTTCGCCATGTACATGGTGGTTGCGACCCAGTCGGGCTGTAAAACCCTACCACCCCGCTATCGCCATTGCCTCGTTCGTTGATCAGCAGGGTGCACCACGTGCAGGTAAGGTTGGCTTGGGTGTCTCAAGTCTTAAGATGTTACTCGACACCCCTTACACCCCAAAAATAATCAGAATACAGTTTCACTTCTGTCGCGTGTTAACTAACGCTCTTTTAAACGTTACTAGTTTTGGTTCTAGTTACAGGATGATGAGAAAAATAGAGATTTAATCAAATCGCTAAGCTAGATGATCAATTGACGGAAGATGTTAAAGTAACAATTATATGAGCTGATTTCCTTAAAGAACGTAAGTGATTAGATCAAATCCCTTAACCATTTTAGTGAAAAGATTAAATAATATTATTTATTTCATCTAAAAGTATTTATTTGATAAACCATGTAACAATAGATGTAAAGTAGGTTATACAATAATAGTTATTGTAACTTAAATTAATTGCTATAAATAATTAATAAAAGAAATAGGTATTTAAACTAATTATTTTAATAACATTAGAGGTATTTTGCACTTGACGATCGCTACCGCGACCGGTTCGCACCGTTCCAAATCTAGCTTAACCTGTGAATGTTAAGTTACTTCTCTCTTCTTCACTCAATTAAACATAACTTTTTCATTAAATCGGTCACGCGATTTATACCAAAGCACTATATATATATATATATATATATATCAATATCATATATTTGAAACGTCGATTGTTATATTACTTTGCGAGGTACGGGCGGTTATCTTTGTTTCCGCAAACTCGCCACATCCTGACCGGCAGCGATGCAAGCTCAGGTGCGATTCTGCGGAATAGTGCAAACTATTACTGATAGGAGATACAGTGACACTATCCTATATTAATTTATAATATACGTGACATCGGAATTTGAGAGTTTGCCCAATAAGTATCACACTTACTAGTGTTAACTAGTATTGTATATACGGATGTGAATAGACATTGCCAGGAGTATACAACAGGTCATATGGTAAATTTCATTAAGAAAGAAAGATTATTCTTAAAGGAGAGAAGTTTACATTAAATAAGCGAAGCCGCGAGCAAAAGCTAATATCCCTATATCCTGGTACTGTAAGTACTCTTATTTATATTTTTGGTTAGTTGGACTTAGTGAAAATGATTATATGAAGTAATTCAATATACTCATATTTACATAACATGTATGCATGTATAGATAGTTTCGAATAGCTAGTCAAATTCAATCAGCGGAATTGCTTGTACGGTAGAAGCCCATACCTCTTGGGCTAACAAACATTGCGGTTCAGTGCTCTTTATGCTCATATGGCTGTTCAAACCTATACTAATATGCTACACGTTCGTCATTATTCTCTTGCTACAAACAGTTTTAATGGTTTAATTGTTCCATCTTACATAATTTTACTGTTGAAATAAATTCAATTAATCTAAGAGTCGTGACAGATAAAAGCCAACCCCTCGACGGTCGGTATTGTCATACCAGATAACAAATACTAAAGCGAAATACAAATAAGATGTTATGCGTAAATGACAGACCCTTTAAGTGTCATGCTTAATCTCGTCTTAGATCGTTATGTATAGGAGTCTATTACAACGTTGGCCAACCGTTTTCAAAGTAAATGCGTAATGAAATATTTTTACAGCTCGGCGAGTGCATGATTTGATATAAAACATTGTTGACACTGGCGAATATTACCGCGATGCAAATTAAATAAAAAGAAAACGGTCTATGTCCGTTGCACTGTCACAGTAAATTGAATATCAGCGAAATTAAACAGACACAAATAAAAAGATAATAAATTTAGCATGAACACATTTCAAGGTAAATTTATCTTTGTTGTTGATGAAACAATAATTTACCTTTACGATGTCGAAATTCAAACTCTCTCACAATTAATTCGTTGCCCATTGAGTACTGTTGTTTCCTGTTCAATGATTTCCAATATTTATCATAACAGTTCGACTGTTTTTAGAGCGTGAGAAATTGTCATTGTAATAAACATACAAAAGATAAGTTTTCTTTTTAAGTCTTTTAAGATTAAAAAAATAGGTAACATATTTTATGCAGTGCGTTTTCATTATCTTGCGATTTTGTTATAATCAAATCCAAAATAAAAAAACAATTTTTAAAATTTTTGTCTTATTGTTCCTTTCGGCTATCCTTTAAAACGGATCGACCGATTTTGACAGCACTACCACTGGCCGATAACTGCTGTTATAAGAAGTAAATTAGACTATTTTTTAAAGATAGGGTTTGATGCTAATATAATATACTAAAGAAGCAGTGTCCAACACCGAGTGACTCACGTACACGTTTACACATTTTTTTTTATATTCCAAGCAGACGAAGCCGTGAGTACCAGGCTAGTATACAATAGTCAATAATACTCTTGTCTCTAATGTACAATTTTACATAAATTATATTCAAAATGTTTTCCTGCGTTTTAAAAACATATTCTTAGTCGACGCGGCCAGTGGTCGAACGCAGTAAACAGTACCTTAATATCGATTTTTGCCACTGTTTTAGCCGGGGATGCTTGGAGAGTTTTTGAATTCTGATGAGGCTTAGCGCAGACTTTTTCCTCCAAATGTTGCCATATCTTTTAGGAAGATTAGAAGAGGGCAAATCTTCATACTCGATGAAAACAACTCCACGAGCGGTCAACCAGTTTTTCATACATCGTGCGTTATGAAATGGCGCAGAATCCTGCCCGAATATCTAGTGTCTGTTTTCGAAAATTGTTTGGAAAAGAGGTTCCACAGTGTTTGTTAGGATGGTATTTAAATATACAATAGCATTGGGATTTACACCTTTTCATCAGAAGCCCGTTAAGCATACTAAGCAGTTAAGCCTGAATATGAGACTTCAAGCCAAACCATGAATGACGAAGGATAATGCTCTCGCTGGACCATCGGAATACGAGCGCTCCCTTTTTTACTGCTGTATAGATACACCTTATAATTTTGTTTATTACAGCTTTCTTCGATGCTAAAATTGTTTTCGTTCGTAAATAAAATTTCGCGATATTTCTTTCCCGCATATCGCCGTATTATAATAGCCTGAGATCTTTCCAGCTTATTTTTTTTAAACGCTCGTTTAAACAATGCCCGTTCTTTTTACGATATGCTCGTAGTCCCAGGTCTTCATTTAATATTCTTTTGATCGTGATTCTGTCTAGTTCCATTTGAAGAGCTAAGATTTTTTGTCTTACGTACGGGTTTTAATTAGATTCGTGTCTCCACTGCTTTGTTGATATCTGTGTATCGATTGATATTCAAACATTCTGTGTATCGTTTTTAAGTTTCAGGAATACGGTATTTTAACTCTGCCCTCCCAATATATTCTTGAGAATTTGATATACGTCCGCAAAAATTTAGATAATCTGGATTTAGTAAAAGACCGACGTAATGTAAATACTAGAAATAATAACAAACTGGTCACTCCATATTTTAGGCTGACTAAGACCAGTAATAGTTTTTTAGGTAATGGTGTTAGATTTTATAACAAAGTCCCAAAACACATTACTGACTTGCCTGATAATAAGTTCAAGTGTTATGTCAAACGAGTTTTAATTCATAAAGGCTACTACAGGGTGCATCAATATGTGAACGATGGCGACGTCTGGAAGTGAAGCCTTTCTCTATGCATCCAGCAAAAACGAGTGTAACCTCATATGTTTTCTATGTTGTAATTATATTTAAAAAAAATTATTATTTATACTAATATTATAAAGAGGTAAAGTTTGTGACTTTGTGACGTGATGTTATGACGTTGTAGGGGGTAATCTCAGAAACTACTGGTCCGATTTGAATAATTTTTTCAGTGTTATTTATATAGCTCATTCATCGAGAATGGTTATACGCTATATATCATCACGCTAAGACCAATAGGAGCGGAGCACAGATTAAAAATGTTTCAAAATCGGGATGTTTTTTCCATTTGAGAACGCGAACGAAGTCGCAGGCAGAGGCTAGTGAAAAGATAAACCAGATCGAGTTTCTTGCCGGTTCTTCTCGATGACTGGATCGTATTCCGAACCGCTGGTAGTTTTGAGGTTCATAAGTGCCTTTTCAGGGCCTAAATTGAAAAAAGAGTATTTTGATTTTAACAACGATAAATAAACTAGTTATATTTACAATTTTTGTGAAATTTTGAAAATCTCCATTTACGCTTAACCAATCGTAATCTAAGCGTAATCACGACTCGTACGTACATTCTGTGATTACAACATCTTTGAATATAATTAAGAATGAATCTCTTTTTATTATCAGAAAGCGCGAACGTTCTATTTTCCGAATTAGTCGAAGTATATCTAGTCAGTATTCGAAAATTAGAAATAACTAGGCGATTCCCGCGACTTTATTTATCTCAACTATTTTGTTACGTGTATCAAAGGAATTAGGCTGTGTTTTCGACGAGGGCTCCCAGGCAGGTTGATTTTTTTTCCGACACTTCCTACATTTATCGTTATGTTTAAAGCAACTTACAAAAAATTACAAATTATATACCTAACCTTCATCATATACCTAAACCTCCCTCTTAAATCACTCTGTCTATGAATGAAAACAGCATGAAAATCCGCTTCATGAGATTATCACGAACAGACTGACAGACAGATGCGGCGTAGGCCTTGGTTTTATAATGTGTAGTGTTGTTATAATAAGATTGTGATAAAACTTATGACCCGACTAGTTAATAAATCTAGCAAAATGGCGACCACCGTGAGGTACTCTCCAACCTTCCTTATGCGTACGCTAGCGTTGTGGAATGAGTTACACAGCACGGTTTTCCTCAGGGCTATGATATGGGGCTCTTCAAGAAGGGACTGAAACGATCTGTTCAAGGTCGGCAACACAACAGTGATGCCCTTGGTGTGGCAGTTGTCCATAGGCGACGGTAACCATTTACCACCAGGTAGGCCGTCAGCCTGTTTGCTATCTTTTGGCATGAAAATAAATAAATAACATTATGAATGAGTTAAATAATTGTTTATTAATAATTCACTGTTTATTATCACCATAATCTTAAATAAGAAATAATTTTATCATTGAAGATTATTTTATTGTCGACGGATTCTTTTGATAAAATGTTCATATTTTAACAAGAGACCTACTTAATATACATTTCATACAAATGTTATGTTGAATAGCTTTTAACAAATCAAAAAAGTAAAAGAATACTCCTTATTCTTCAAACGAGTCGTTTAACATAATTTCTCCGCGACTGTACCTTACAAATAACGCTAAAATGTTCGACAGTCAGGAAAGTTCATAAGTATTTTTTAAGAATAAATTTACGTTTTAATTAACGCGTGGTATTGTTTCCTACGCTTGTATTACCATCGTTATTTATATAATAAAATAAATAGTTTCGACATTTATAATATTCGTATTAAGGCTATGGTAGTACTCGTTTAATTTGTCGATGAAAAATCTTACGTGACGGTGTGAATGAGACAGAGTGGACGACAAGGAGCCGGCTAGGACACCTTAGAGATCAAAACTTCTAGCTTATTTAAGATTTCTAAGCCGCACAGAATAAAGATATTTGGCACCTATCTTACTGTGTGTATATTCTTATTTCAAAACTAGTTGTGCCCGCGAATTCGTCTCCGTAGAACCTTATGTGAAAACAGTAATTAATAAAGACATCTAGATGTATTAAGTCCATTGACTTATCTGCTTTTGTCTCGTACTTACGCCGTGTCGTCATTAAAACTACAATAACTTTTGATAGACTGAACTGATTTTAATGAAACAAAGACGTAAGTTACTGCCGGGAATATAATTATGTTATAATTTTCTTTGTGACCTTTTATTGTGAACCCAGTATTTTAGCAATGATGCGTGATCATACAAACAGACAGACAGATAGACAGACAGACATTTCTAAAAACGATTGTAATGTATTTTATTTTATTACTTATTCCTAGAAACCTGCAACATTTTTTTTTTCACGAAAATCGAAGAAGTACAGACAGATTTACATTATTATTGCATGTATAGATAGCTGAGCTGATATGATAGATGAGATGAGTTCACCGGCAGTAAGCGAATAAAGAAATCGTGTGTGAACGGACTCTAAGAGTTGTTTTGGCAGACAAAAACACCTGTATTACTTTATTTATTTATTATAACTTTATTTAAAAAAAGTATATATTCAGTTATTTTTAAAAAGTAACTATAAATCTTTCTTTGTTTACGGAGATACAGAGCTAATCTTCTCATTGCTTCTATATACATATCCGTAATAATAAAAGTTGGTATATTCGAGGTCGATAACATTTTATGCTTTCATAAAAATCTCGAGGAAAAAACATTTTTATGTATCGAATTCATGGTCATCGAAAATAGATACCTATATTTTATTGTTATTAGGTTTTATATTGTACTTACTAGGGAAAAACACTATATTGTTAGAGAAAATCAAACTAAATACTTACAATAAGACCGTGTATGAAATAAAATGGCAACTGAATAATCGAATATCAATTTATTAATATTTTTAAAGATCAATATATTGTCTCCTGTTTCACTCACTCACTTTCTATATGGAGAGTTTTTAACCCATATTTATAAACAAATTTTTATTTATTTTATAGGTAGTAGATCCACGCTGAAACTATAACTGGTTCCAGCATGAATAGGTCGGCCTGTCCCTGTGGTAGCCCGACCCACAGAAATACCGACGTGTAGTAACATTGCTTGTGTTTCGTTCAGTCAGTGACGGCGCCGGAAGCCAAACTCCCCTCTCCCTTCCTTTTTTTTTTATACTATTGATGGCAAACGAACATGCGGGTCACCTGATGATAAGTGATCACCGCCGTCTATGGACACCTGTGAAACTAGAAGAATCACAAATGCCGTTGCCGGCCTTTAAGAAAGGAGTAGGCTCGTTTCTTGAAAAATGGCAGATTGTATTCGTCCGGAAACGCTGCTGCTGGGAGTTCATTCCAGAGAACTGTCGTACGCGGAAAAAACGAACGTGAGAATCGCACGGTGCACGACTTCCAACCATCGAGATGACACTGATGGAACTTCAGTCCGTGACGAGTCGTTCTGTAACGGAACTCAGCAGCAGGTATCAGTCCAAACAGCTCTTCAGAGCACTCTCCGTGGTAGATCTTATAAAGGACGCAAAGCGACGCTACGTCCCTACGAAGCGCCAGGGTGTCTAGCCTTGAGGAGAGTATCTGGTTGCCGACGATTCGAGCCGCTCGACGTTGGATTCGGTCCTACCATCCCTTACTCCCTTCCCCGCCAACACAGGCTGGCAACTCATTGGCGACTCCTCTGATGTTGCTGGTGTCTATGGACGGTGGTGATCACTTAACATCAGGTGACCCACTTGTTCGTTTGCCTCCTATGATATATAAAAAAAAAATATTACGATTTTTTCAAACATTTTCTCTCAATCAACCAATCTCGTCCAAATCTTGAAATCGCTAAATCGGTTTTGAAGTTATGCGCCTACATACATTCAGCGATTCATTTCCATTTATATAAATTTGAATAGCAAACGAAATCGTGGGCGGTGACTGGTTTTGTTTAAAAAAACTAGTATCACAGTTTACTAAATTATAAAAATTTACTATTTATTTAAAGGTTTCTGAATCAAAATGAAATCAATCGAAATATACTTTATTCATTTTAGGCCCTGAGAAGGCGCTTCTGAACGTCAAAGCTACCAACGGTTCGGATAAACAACCCAGTCATCGAGAAGAACCGGCAAGAAACTCGATCTAGTATATCTCTGCATGTTATATATATTTTTACAAAATATAAATAGTTACATTCGATTTTAGTGGATGCACAGTGACTTTCCAGACGTCACAATCGTTCACATATTGATCCACCCCATAACAGCCTCTAGAATGTTTCAGCATATAAAAAACTTGTACATAAGAGTAAGTATTTGGTAACAGAATTAGGTAATAAAGTGCCGGAAAAATCTCCAACAAAACAAGAGCAATTTGAGGAAACCTTGCGAACGTAAATGTTCTTATAAGAGATTCCCTACAAGAATTTATACAGGAAATTGTTAACGCATTAGTCGAGTCGAACGAAATGTGTTTACGGTTTTTTCACGAAGTTTCCGGGGACTTCGGTAGCTATAGACAATTGTTTAAGTGATTATAAAATCTATACGAATATTATAAAGAGGTAAAGTTTGTGAGGTTGTAGGTGGTATTATCTGGAAATACTGGTACAATTTGAAAAAATATTATTTCAGTGTTAGATTGCTCATTTATCGAGGAAGGATATAGACTATATATCATCACTCTAAAACCAATAGAAGCAAAGCACTAATGAAGAATGTTTTAAAATGGAGTTTTTCCTTTTGAGAGCTTCCGCTGCGTGTTAGCGTTAGCTTAAATTACCTATTCCACACGGACGAAGTCACGGGCAGAAGCTTGTATTTATTTACATAATAATATAAAAACTAACAAACAATAACAGAAAGAGAAAGAAAATATTAAAATCAATTAATACGCTAAAACTCTATGCTATGAATAGACTGATATATCTCTACCGCTGTTTTGAATTAATTTCATTTATTTGAGAAAATGTCGCATGGTTTATGTTACCCTTAAGTATGATTTATCGGACCTCGGTGTGTATTATATTAGAATTTAAAAGGGTAGGCAAAAGATAACTTCATTTATTCTATAAATGAGTATAAGGAAATCGTATAATACACGTATTTCATATTGCTTATATACGTGGTATGAATTAACTACGATATATCTGAACCGATTTAAATCATGATATATTGACAGTATACTTAACGAGAATTATAAAATTCATAAGAACAATATATCGCCTATGTTTTTATGCTATGTTTTAACTATGGACTATCTAACAAGTCGTTAGGCATCTATCTTATCTAATAACCATATATCTAATTTTATTGAGTTATGAAAATATTGATGACATGCGATAAGCAAAGCCGCGTCATGATTGATTCATACTTTCATATTATACCAAATGACGTGAGATAGTAAATAACAATTAGAAATGTTATCATGAACTATGCAAAATCGTCCGCATGAAATAGTGACTTTGGGCTAACATTCAGCGGAAATTGTTAGAAGGAAAAAATACGCGATTTTCAAACATTCTTCATTAGTACTCGGCTCCTATTGGTGTTAGCGTGATGATATAGTCTTCCTCGATAAATGATTTTTTTTTCCAAAACTGACTATGCTATTGGCTATTGGCCTTATAAGGCCTTTACAGCTTCACCGGACTACAAAGATAAATGAGCTATCTAACATCGAAACAATTTCAAATCGGACCAATAGTTCCTAAGATTACCAGCTTTATAATGTTATAGTATATATTACTGCAAGACTACTTTTATAATTATGTAGTAAGTAGTTTTTTTAGTGTAAGGTAACCAGAAATTTGTTAGTCACGGAATTAAACAGTAAATCTGCTTTAAATTTTTGCGATTTTCTTTGTAATATTGATTCCCTGTCTTCAACTACTCTCTTTGATTTTCTTGTTTACACTCTTCCAATTAAGTATCTTCTTACCATATGTATAGAAACGAATACGTAAACTAAAATGTAACTCGTTACTTTTAATCTCTCTGTAGTTCTCTGCAGTTATTAAACTAGAATTCTATAGTTTATTAGTCGTAAAAATACGTGTTGTTCGTACTAAGTTAGTTATTTTCCGCGACAAAAACACGATGGTCATCTGAACGCTGCGACTGATATAGTTATTATGTGATTGCATGCGTCACGCGACCGCGATATATCGGCGACGACACTTTTACTTTCGCAATGTTGCTTTAAGCTTGTTATCCTATGTTGTTGCTATGCTATATATTACTTGAAACAGAATAACTCCTGCTTTAAATTGCTTTAAAATATTTAAATTATTTAGTGAGTATATTCTGGTCTGATGTTAAATGACAGTGCGGTCGGAGAGTGTAAACACGCTGTATAGAGATGAGACTGGCTCTGAATTGCAGCATCCGGAACAAAACAACAGACACTTGTTGCTGGTAGTTAGTCAAGCTGACTTAGAAAAAGACCTGGTCAGTGAGCATGCTCGAACCCTGGCTGCCCCTACCATGCGGCGGACGGTACACCGTGGGGTTTTAGTCCGTGCGAGTCGGACATAACCTATCCTCTCCCCCGGGAGGGTAGCGTATCCGTTAGGGATTTCCCCACGTTAATAAAAAAAGGCTGACTTAGAAAAAGACCTACTGTCATGCTATGGGCTCGCCACGATGTTCTCCCTCATCCAAAGATTTCGACTTTGTTACAAATAAGCTAACCTTTGTTGAAAAAAAAAAAACAAAATAATATTTTAATCATCAATCTCTTGTTAAGATAGTTTGTTATACAACGACATAAATTACCAGTTAATGCGTAAGCAACAACCGATTACTTCAGTATCTCTGACCAAAAGTTAATCACTGATTACCGCATAATTAGCGTTCGAGAAATCTAAAGTAAAATTAAAGTACTCGGCTATGCTTTTAGCAACTATGCGAGTATTTGACAAGAGGTTTCATAGGTTATTATTTTGCGTTAATCAGCATTTCAGTGATCGGGTGTGATATTGCTAACTGTTTTAAATATCGCCCATCGTGACCGGTACTTCGATTAAGCTTCACGGAGTTAACAGAGTATTTGTTCTAATTACTCGAATCTAACAATTTAAGATTAATTGTAGTTTGGCGCTTGTACTACACTTTGTTAGCAACGCATCGCTTTATCCGTGATGGATAACCAACCTCATCCTACAGTTTGACCGCGAAATGACTGGCCGTGAATATCAATGGTTATGTTTGTAGAATATTATTTTCGCTTTACCGTCTTATTTAATTGTTATGTAACGAAAAAAAGTGATAATAATTTGTAAAGCGTAGTTTTCTTGTGATTTAATGTCATTTTCTTTTACAACAAGAAAAAAAAAAAAAAAGTTAATATATGACCTTCAGTCACCACATTGAATTATTTCCGTAATTGTTGATGACAAGGATACACAAGGGTTGAGATTAGTTTGGCCCCTTGCCAAATCGGAACAAAATCAATTGGTTTCTATAGAATGTACTATACTAGTTTGCAAATATAAGTCCTAAAATTCGATTTTAAGATTAGGGAATTGGCGTATCAAGTTGTCTGTTTTATATGCAACTAGCTTTTGGTCGCGACTTCTTCGCGTTATATCTCACAATAATCGATTGAGTAATTTAGGCGTGAAAGTGTAACAAACCAACAGACAA
Source organism: Antheraea mylitta (assembly GCA_014332785.1). Lineage (NCBI taxonomy): Eukaryota > Metazoa > Arthropoda > Insecta > Lepidoptera > Saturniidae > Antheraea > Antheraea mylitta. Next base: position 3,698,313 of record JACEII010000024.1, on the reverse strand, counting down.
ACAAATAAACAAAATGACATTAGCATTTATAATATTAGTTTGAATAATTTATAGGACAGTTATCAGATTAAGTAACGCTACAATTAAAGTGGTATATTTTATGATAAATTTCTAAATCTAATGGGTTTTTCTAGATTATTTTTCTTTTTGCAGTCTCAAAGTGGTGCTGTATTAAACACTAGCGGTGTTATTACAAAAAAAGTTAAATACGTATTGAATACTTGCTTTAAAATAGTTACGGTATTTTCGTATTAAGTGCACCGCGTGTTAGAATTGCGAAAAAGGATAACGCGCACTCGCACTCTATAGTCCGGTGAAGCCGTTAAGACCTTGCTGGGTCAATAGCGTTGTCAGATCGAAAAAAAAAGCGCACTCGCCTCGGTAGCGGTCGACGAGCGCAATGCATTTAAGAAGAAACTACCCAAAGTTTTTTAAAGTGTTAAATGACTACGTCTGGTACCGCCACGATACACCCCGAGAGGCGTGACTATAACGCCACCGGAACATTACTAGATCCACCGTATTAGAGATACATAATTTAGATGTCACTTTAATAACAATCTGCTATTTAATATCATCTTTGTGTGTGTTCCTAAAATATAGGAGATGTGTGAATGAATAGTAATTGCTTTGACTTCCACAGTTTGGCATATAAAAGGAAAGATACCGTCAATCTACGCGCACTTCTATGTGAACGTTGTTGTGGGGCGGAGCTTTGCTCGGATGAATAGTCACAGTATTTACAAAATGTTAATGGTTTCGCTGACCGACCGGCTGACGAATACGTGGTGTCTAACAAAAGCGAGTATCCAATACTTATTTAACTTTTTTGTAATAACACGGCAGAGGTCTTATGGTTATTATATATTAAATGTAAATTCGTGTTTAAAAGTAAGCTATAAATAAACATAAGGAAAATTCCTATGTTGTATAGTTTTAATGTGTCTAAATGAATTGTAAATAAATAATATACAGGTAAATAAAACACATAGACTTCTAATATTGTCTCAATAAAGACCTATTATTGTTCAAGCGTAGATCTAAACCATTTCGCAAGCAATTCAGAAATAACAGCTGGTTCACTGTAAAAGTGATAATTATTGCCAGTTTTGTAAAATCATTAACAAACTTCTTAGCAAAATTCTGTGAACCAGTTTCGAATAATCATCAATTGGAAATAACTTTCTGTAAACTGAGAAGGAGTTATAACTTTCTTAGTTTTAGTGATCCATCTGTTCTCGTTGATATTGTAACGATAATCTCATTTCGCCAGTCACCTGTGCTTAACCACGTAAGCAGGTATTTGAGAATATCACAATCGGCCGTGATATTTTCTGAGCTCCATGAATGTCATTATTATTGTACGTAAAAACAAGTCTTACTGTCATAGATTTAAGGCTTATATTAGTTTTTATTCATGATGTTTTACGAATATTATACTTAGCATTTCTAGAATGAAAGTCTGGAAGTCGTCCAGAATTTAAATTATTTCAATGCACATTGTTAATCATAAAGAAGAGTTGAGTAGAAACGAAATTAAGATTTGAAAAACATGAATATGAGCGTGCGTGCGTGCGTGCGTGCGTGCGTGCGTGCGTGCGTGCGTGCGTGCGTGTGCGCGCGTGTGTGTGTGTGTGTGTTCTTCTATTTCTTCTAAATCACGCAATAAATCTTGATACTTTTATCTTTTATTAATCACTAGCTATACCCGCGACTCCGTCCACGTGGAGTCATAAACTTTAATAAACCATAAATATCAAAGCACCAAGATAAGGAGTGTAAATCATTTAGACACTTATGTTAGCACATATAACACTCGCGCGAATCCGAGGCGGGTCGCTTATTTATTATGTATCTATCTCATTCCCGCTACCTCTTTGTCGTACAGTTCTTGTTTTATCATGAGAAACCTGTATTTTACTTGGATTAACTGTGTGCTCTTAATTTTTATAATAGTGTTGTCCGCACTTTTGTAACCCTTACAAACTATGTTATTGATTTTAAATTACCAAATATTAAATAGTATCGGTCATAGTAGTTCTAAGCATCTATAAAATGCGTTATGACTATGGAATGCCGTGCTTATTGAAATAAACTTCGAAATAATGATAATATGATTTATATGACTCCTGTTGTAGTAATAAATAATGTAATACATAAGTAGTTATTAAGAATTATGAGACTCGCAACACTAGATATCAAGATACCCGATTAGGCCTCCCTCGCCAGCGGCTCAAGCCTAGGTTCGATCCCTCGGTAGGGAGCCCTTGAGTGCGTTGCTTGCGCGATACGATGACACAAAATATACATCACTGCTACAACACTACACGATCACCCCCACACACATGCTCGCCTACACGCTTACACATGAAAGTGGAAGGGTTTACTTTTTCCCTTATCGAATTGAAAAAACTCCAAATTTTCCGATAATAAATATATGGAGAAGTTGTTGAGGCGCGTATGCTTGGTACACATATACGTATCAACAACTCATACATATATGAATAGTTAACTAGGTTAGCTAAGATAGGTCACGATTTTGCATGCAGCAGGCAACAGCCAAACCAAGGTATGCGGAGCACCCTTGAGCTAGTTGCCAAAATAAAATCGGCTGAGTGCCTTAAGCGCTTGTCTTAGTAGTCCGGTGAAGCTGTTAAGACTTTGCTAGGTCAATAGCATAGTCAGTTCGAGTAAAAAAAATTAGATCTCAAATAGTATAGTTCAGATATATATGTAATGGCTGCTAATAAATATATATTAAAATATTACGAGACTCATTTATAACAACTCCTAACGTAAAATCGTCTCTAAGCTTAAAGACAATCCTACGCCATTTTCAATTTAAAAAGGAAACCGCAACCATATGATCTTTTGGCCTTGTTTTTTTGGCAACCAATTTTCTTGTAGATTGTTACTGACATCGTTAAGTAGGTAATGGTATTACACGTTTCTTGAGATCATTTCCATAAAGTAACAAGATGGTGGCCGTCTACTTAGAACTTTCCAAGGAGTTTTGTAGCAAGTTAGAATCCATGCTTCATGGTAATATTTCCTATCTACTTGTGCCCATTAACCGATTATATTACGTAAAACACCACCAATATTACACAATAACACAACATTATGGATCAAATGTAAAATCAACTTATCACATGTAAACATGTAATTTTAAGATCCCGCCAATAACCCCTCTTTCTACCATATAACCTTCCGTTTTCCATATCCAAAGTCTTAAAATTAATTCAGCTGTCTCGCACATTATTCCAGACAAACAACAGATTTCTCAATTGCATCGATTTGTGACAATAAATACCTGTATCGTAAAATAATGTTGCTACCTGGATCTGTCTGTGTGTACTTTTTGTTGTTGTAACCTACACAACGAATTTCGACACAGTCTTCACTAACATTTAGAGATCTTCTTCTAGAAGGTATATTTATAATACATGGATATAATATTTGTAGAAAGCAGAGAAAATTCGAGGTCTTTGTAATAATAACAATATGTCTGGCGTTTATATTGCTAACGTTAATTGAACATAATAGAATGCATCAGAATAATGTACTGTATAAGTGTTGTGTTTGGCCACAATCTCGAGTGATGTTAAATTACTATGATTTCTAAGGTCGGTAATAACTTAAACGAAACCTGGAAGGTTACTGACTTTCAAGTCTAGTTGCTGGAACACACCGACGGCTACTCAGGAAACGGCTACTTAAAAAACACATTACCACCTTTACGATGAAGTATGACTCCATCACAAAGTTCCGAATCAGTCGCATGGATTCGAACTTATATTTAAAAAAGAGGTTATACAAAGTCCCTTTCCGTTTCAGTTTTGTTTCAATATTAAATTTGCTGAAGTACCAATTTAAGAATAATAAGGCGTCAGTTTGCTTTTACTGGCAACACGACTCCAAGAGTGATCCATTACCAATAACGTTGGCGACACAATAAATTCTCTTTTATGACTTTAATAAAAATATTTACGAAGGATTGTTTTTCTCCTGTATAATATATGTCAGCGCGGTAAATTAACCTATACCAAATTACTACTAGCTGGGAATAGTCAACACTAACATTAATTAATTGCTATTGGTTTTCTACTACTGACTGATTGTCTTATAGTGATAGCCGACTACTCTGAATGGTTTTCGCGCGAGACCGCCTGATAGACGGACAAAGCCAACACCATAACCTTCTTTCTTTCATGGTCCCTTCATACACCTTATTGGCGGGAGAGCAGGGACTGCCGACTGGCACTGTGTCTACTCCCCCGACAGGTGTGGGCCCTCTAAGAGGCTCTGACTGCGGTCTGAGGGGTCAAAGATGGTAGACCCCTCAAAGAGGGAGTGGGTGTTAAACACCACAACCTGGACTCTCCTTCTGATAAGGACGACTATTGGAATGTAGAAACTCGAATCATAAGAGAACCAACCAATAGTATATTCATCGCCCCAAGGACTCGTTTGTATAGACAAGCCGTGTTGAAAACCACTGCATAGAGCCATAGCCTTGAAGCCCTGAAGTTCTTCTGCAAGGGGTTGATTGAAAATACCACATCTGACTCTGCTTGTATGATATATTGAACCTGAAACATAACTTTCGATATATTCATTAATGTATTTTTTGTATTTATAGTTTGAATACTTACTTTTATTAGTGAGCAGTCTTTGCCCGCGACTTCGTTCGCGTGGAATATTTACTTTGGGCTAACTCTAACGCGCAGCAGAAACTTCCTTTCCAAAGGAAAATCAAATTTGAAACATTCTTCATTAGTGCTCCGCTCCTATTGATTTTAGCGTGATGATATAATATGTCCGATAACCTTTCTCGATAAATGAGCTATATAACACTGAAATATTTTTTTTTCCAAATCAGACCAGTAGTTCCTGAGATTACCCCCTACAACATCACAAACTCACAAACTGTACCACCTTATAATATTAGTATATATTTTCGATTTCGACTGAACTTAATCAAGGCCTCGATGACGTCATACTTTTATTACTGTCCCGTAGATGTTGCCTAAATGCTTTTTACCTACGAATAACATTTGAGGCTACGTTCAAATACTCTTAATATAGTTATAACGTGTTTTATATGTTCGGTTTTATTTAGGTATACTTAACTTCTATCCAAGAAATATATCTCTACTCTGTACATTATATTCACTTGAAAATAATCTAGTAAGTTACTGGAGTTACTTAAAACTTTGCTCGTATATTTAATTTTCATGGTACTAGAAAAATTCTTTATCTTGCGTGCTATTTGTTATATTACTAGAGTAAACGTTTGAACTGGGAATACTCTTAATAGCTTCATCAGCTTTGATGACGAACACGATAGGCGTTCAGCTAAAATGGCGACCAGTACAAGGGAGTCCAAAATGGTGGTCGAAACCCAGTCTAAGCCATAGTCTTGCATACAATTTTGCCAATTTAGTCTACTAAAGCGAGAGAACTAATCAAAAACATATGCATACATACATTCATGCTTATAGATGCGTTAATGTATTTAGTGAGCCGACAATTGTAGCTAACAGGTAACTACCCAAACAAAGAAAATAAAAATGCCCTTAGAGAATTTATGTATTTATTATGTGGGTGTGCCGCTGTGTATGATATATTATGGTGCATACTTGTAGTCCGGTGAAGCGGTAAAGACCTGCCAGGCCAATAGTGTAGTCAATTCGGAGAAAAATGATACATGTTATTCGGTAGTGAACGCGGTGTCACTGTATCGCGCTTGCAATGTACTTTTCAATTTCTCTTTTATTTGGGTTTACATTTCAGAAAACCAAATATCAGTTTAACAAGAGTGCACTTCAACACGTCGCTCGGTGTACCTCGAGAGTTCGAGGAACACCGATAGCATACAAAATTATTAAGTTATTGAACGATCTGAATTTAAAAAATAAAAAGGTCATTTTACAGTGGATACCGTCCCATATAGGTTTGGCGGGAAATGATAAAGCGGATCAATTGGCTAGAGAGGCTCTTACCAATGGTATACCATTTAATTATATACCTTACTATGCTGATCATCTCTATCTTATAAGAAAACATTGTCGTAAAATGTGGAAGGAATACATCGATGAGCGATCAGTTAACAAAGGCATATGGTACAAAACTTTGCAACCTACCTTACTACGCTATACCTGGTTTGACAATATTAAAATAAGTCGAGCTGAATTAAGTACTGCCTTTCGTCTTCGTTCAGGGCACATTTCACTGAATAGCTTTTTATATTTGATAAAACTGAAGTCGTCACCAAATTGTGACATATGTAATAGCGTAGAAGATGTGTACCACATAATGTCTGAATGCATACGTAACCGAACCCAAAGACTAGCACTGGAGAATAAAATAAATGTATCATTAAGATCTGTGGGTGTATGTAATGCCATTCTTGCTTTCCCGACATCCAAGGAAACAAGAATGCTTTACAGGCTGGTTATGGTTGGAATGAAGAACCGGTAAACTATTGACTATTTATGTAAAATTTGATTTTTGTAATTATTTTTTGTTAATCATTGGGGTGACATGGTCAATTTGTGACCAAACCCCAATTATAAATAAAGATTAAAAAAAAATGTGAAAATTAATTTTGATGCAACAAAAGTCTCGGCAAAACGTAGCACTTTTGTATTGTCTAAATATCTTTCCAAATAGTTTTTTTTAACTATATTAAAAGGATTTTTGTGGCTGATTTAAGTAAACGCTGTGTCGGGTAAAGTGTTGAAAGCACAGGTTCTCGCTCAATCACCGAAGATAAGCAACATTGGACGCGGACAGTACTTGGATGGGTAACCACCTGGGAACATCGCGTGACGTTGGCTTTTTATGTATTCTTTAATTAAAATGTCTCCCTGTAATATAAGTTTCACTTTTATCGTGTGTCTTTATCACACACCCTGTTATGTTCTTATTTTACTAGAAAACACGTTTTTGGTTATTCGTACCATCTTAGATTTAATGCACATTAAAATGTATTGTCAGAGTATCTAGAGAGATCTTTTTGTACGTCACGCTTTGAAGTTTGCAATACTGGTGAAATGGAATAAAAATGGAAAGCAAGTAAGTACAATTTTAGCTCTGAGTTCCATATAAATATGTACCATTGTTTTATTACGGCTCGCCCGTAAAGTGACGCAGTCAGTTTTTATTTTCTTGTAAAATTTGTCTCGTGTCTCGCCTTGGTTTTAAAGTTACGCAGTCGTTTTATTTTCAATGGCATGAGGTTTTTTAATACTGATAATAATACCTTCATTATAAGGACGTTAAAATTCTTTTGAACTCAAATTAATTAGTGAGACGTGGCGTTAATTAGTTAATGCACCTAGGCTATATGAATAAAAATTAGTTGTCGAATGTATGTAAGCACATTACTTCAGACACTGCACACATCTGGCTAACAAATTGTTTTTTTTTTTAACATAATATTATTATAGAGGGCAAACGATCGCAACTGCTGTACCGCGCTTTAGGCATGCGCGAGGAGGCGGAGAGTGCGAAGGAAAGATCATGAACTCACATGGCATATGCCCAATTTCGTGATGGTCGGTTGAGTAGTTTATACGTGAATGTATATCTAGTAAACAATTTCACATTCACATTTATAGTATTAGGATTACAATAAACAACATTTCAATCAAACATTAAGAAATCAATTTATAAAACACACGATGTATCCAAGATCCGTATCTTGTTCTCTTCTCCCCTTTAAATTATTTTGCAGTATAACATAGTAATTTTGCGCAACTCAAAATACGGCATGATTCTCGAGAATGCAGCCTGAATTTATCGTAAACATATTGATATGTACGCGAGTACATCGCTCTGCTTTCGATCCCGGAACAATGAAAACATTACACAAGTATATTATGAAACAGCTTTATATTCGCAAATGAAATGATAACAGTACTGTATTCGGAAAATTATCACTTAGGACTTTAACACCAAACTGACAATAATAACCGACTTTTTAATACTGCATGGGTCTTAAAGTTTTACCAATATCTCATCTGATCTATTGGCGACAGATTTTAAACGAAAGAGTGGTGGTAGCTTGCCAGAGGGATTTAGAAAAAGCACTACTAACTTTTCGACTCGGTTGGAAGGATTTGAACCGCTCATTTTCTGGGCACAGTTCACATAACACACAGTTTGGAAACTCCCTATAAACGCTCGCACCGGCACACTCACAAAACATGCGCATCCACACGACCCCTAAGCGAGCCTCGTGGTGCTGTCCATAGAATTCCTTTCAAAACCTCTCGTCGATGCGTGTGGTTGTGTGAGTGTGCGTTTTCGAGCGTTTGTTCGTAGTTGCGGTACTGTGTCTCATATTTATACTGTGGTCTGTGTGTCCGAACAAATAAGCTAATGTGTTCTTGAAAAAAAATAAACAAAAAATATCACATTATTATAGTTAGCTATGCTTATATAGATTCCTTACAAAGCTTGCTTGTTGCGTAAGCAGTAAAATCACGCTACTAAACAGCGTGGTATTGAATGCTCGGCTACCGTCAGGCGGTTTAATACAACCTCGTTCACTGATACGTCACACTACGCCACATCTCCCTCCCGTAGAATTAATTTGTTGATCGTCTTTGACTAGTATACTATCTGACCTTCACTTTGTATAGTAATTGTCCCATCTCTAAATGTCTTTGGAATAAAATGGACAAATAATTTTTCAAATATGAAAGGTACTTAAGGAGTATCTTAAGGCTTTATAGAGTAGATAAAAAATGGCGATACTGTGAACTTTCCATTTCACAGTGAAAATTTGCGTAACAATAAAAACTGTTTTCGGTGTAACATTGTGTATTTTCATTTAACGCAGAATTTTGGGTTCTTTAAAGAACGATTTGAGGTAAAGTGAAAATAACACCTACACCTCTGGTGTCTGTTTAATTATAATTTAATGGCCACCGAGTGTTTACCTTTTGATTTATTTAAGAATGGAAAACAGGAGGAAATATTTTGCAAGAAATATGTACTTTATAAAAAGGCCGTCGTTGCTTTTTCTTTGTTGGTCTCACCTTTTTGGAAGTTTTATGGGAATATGATAACGTTGAAATCTATAATACGCTGAATTCAAAAAGATTAACTTTTGAATATAGTTGTCGGAACACATCTATTGTTATATCGTAATACATTAGAAGAAAGTAATTAGCCAGATGAACACTACAAAATGACCTACCACTATCTATGCTCTCATACTATTCATATTTATTACTGGCTTTATGAGAATTAATTATCAAAGGCGTTAATAATAGCGCCTTTGTTCATAATTCTATTAATATTCAGACTATGTTAGGCAACTGGTAGACAGGCTTTTCCCAAGTCGTACTACTGTATTAGAATTGGAGAGGCTGCTTTTCCTTGTGTCCGCAGTGAGCTTGATTTAACCTTGTTGCTATCCTTGACAATTTAGTTCGAGAGATCATGTTGCAGTGTATGTTCAAACCGATAACCAACAATGCTAGTATTGTTAGCATTTTCGTAGAAAATGAGGCAAACATAGATAATGGTAATTAAATTCCGACAATAACGGACATTTATTACTATTTTTTATACATTATCGAGGAATTAATGCCAACCCTACTGCTACTAGACGGAGATGATATAAGATGCTTAGTTACTCATGAAAATTACGGTAATAAATTTGTTGTTTCGCAAACCATCGTCTCATTTACGGTTATGTTTATACTTTTAGGATTTTTATATCATTGCGCTCGTGGATAACTTAAAATTTCGAGTATTGCGATGAAAGAATTCATTCTTAGAACACGAACACTAGACACGCACTATTTACAACTCACTAAACTTTGAAAATTTTAACAATACAATTGTGCTCAGAGATCGCACAATGATGCAGTCGCAAATCTTTCGGAAATAATTTTCATTGCCCTTGTAGAGCTGTTGTTACTCACGCCCGGAGGAAGTGTACCTTACAATCCTCTGTACGTGCTACCTGGGTGTTGCTAACGTGTAATAAATTTTTGGTCACTGCACTGTTCCACATAAATTGAACCTTGCAGCGACACATTGAGAAACTAATCAATGTAATCATTAGCTTTATGAAAATTCATTATTGAAGCACGCCTTCGGTTATAGTTCTATTAATCTTCAGCCTACGTTAGTTAGTACAGTGGTAGAGGTAGGCTTCTCCTAAGTCGTACAACTATATTATGTAACTGTATATATAACCTTGCCCAAAGGTGTTTTTCGTTGAGCGATAATCAAAAAAGTAACAATGGAACCCTAGTTGATAGCTATAAATACTCGTATAAATGTTCAAATCTAAATATAGAGTAAACTTTTTATAACGTTTTCTGTTATAACGAAAAACCAGTTATAATTTAGAAATTATTTTAACCTGATGGGTTTACCTTAAAACCCATACATTAAAACATTCTTTGTTACACAACTACTATTAAAACAACTCAGGTTAACCGGTAATTATTAAATACAAATTAAATTTTAACTCTATTTAAAAAAGGAGCACCAGCCTTCACAGTTATTTTAAAAGCATTTCACTTTTTATTAGAACCATCCGAGTTACAAGTTAGTTTTAAATTTAAACCCAAATTTGAATTATTTTACATGGGATGAAAATTACAAAGTTTTATCTTAAATATAACTTCTTTCTTTCTTGTCACTGTATGAGCTTTGATTTTATAATAAGGACAGCTTTGAAAGTATCTCTAATGTGCAATTTGCTGCAATGACTGTTACGACTATAAAAGTGTCTGATCAATTAGTTCAGTATATTGATAATATATTTGCGCTCATAACCTTTACAGATACCAACACAATTCAACTGGTTCATACTCTTCTTTCTTAATGTAAGGTTACGTACATTCCATGTTGCCCTGGACATTATGCGCGCATCGGCGCAATTATATTAAGCGAATAAATAATAAGTTAGTTGCAAACAAGCACTCATTAAGGTTGCAATGTAACATAACAATAAAGGAATTAAAACATACTAAACATCTTTATTCCCACAAACTACCAACCAAGAACATACATGTAGGGCTAGGACTTGCTCCTCACCCCTACATTTTGGTCCTTCGAGCCGGATTCAAACCAGCGATTTATGGATTTACAGTCCATTTACTGTGTTATTACTATGGTAATTCTTATATGTGCTTAACCCTGATGCAATACTTTAATAAAGTAATGCTTATATCTCTTCATATTTGGGAAACGTTCTAAATAGTACACCATACGATATGATAAGTGGGTATCTTACTCTCAAGCTTAATCGGCTTTTAACGGAATCAATACAAATACATAACGATATATGATTAATCCCATCATGGAAACTAACATAACTTTACACACTCTGCTACTGATTTCACTTATCTAATTCTAAGTTTTCAAATATATACACATACTAATTTTCACGGAGATTCTTTTAATGATATGAAAGTTAATTCACTGTAGCAGTACTTAGTATGAGGTTATAGTACAATGGGTAGCATAAAACCTTCTTCATGAAAAACACGTACGTGTTTTGGTCTTTAAAACACTCTTGGAGTTTTTCGACCTCAGACTTACTATCATTTCTAAATTTATTTTCGCTCAACGATATCATCTTCATAGAATTAAATAATTTCAATGTTTTGTCTAAGAATCATGAATCATAGAACTGTAGCATCTATCTGGCTGTAGTTTCAAGAGATTCGCCACAACAAAATGCATATATTTAAGAAAATTTTCTTTATAGTTCGCTAAATTATCGTAATAAAATTTACTTTCTGTGAATAACATTTCTCGCTTCAGACCATTCAAGAAAAAAGATAAAATATTGTCGGCACTTTGGACCATAATATTTTTGACGTGACAACGTCTTATAAATTGGTTTGCCGGGTGACACTTCAAGAAACTGCGTTACGCTCCGCTCACGTTATGCGCTCACAATGAGAGCGAGTGAGAGGCACGCGTCCCTTCCACTCGGGCATGGTTAGCCCGCCTAAGAGCGAGAGAGACTACTATACGAAAATTATTTTACCACTCAAAGTCGTTGTCACGTAAAACTTTCGCCCGTATACCGACTTTACAGGCAACCAATTTTTTTTTTTTTTTAGCAAAGTGATCTTTGTCAAGTTGTTTATGTAACGTTGAATTTCAGGTTGAAGTCATCATTCCTTTTCCTAAAACATTTTCCTTAAGCACTTCTGGAAACACAATTTATTTGACAAAAGCTCACGGGAAATTGAAACTTGATTTGTGAGAAAGATTTCTCCAATGTCTGCCTTTTGTGTTTGTAATGAGATATTCATAAAATTGATTTTATAATCCGCACTCTGTTACTTTTAAGTTATTATTATCATATTTAATTATTAAGCAGTTAGTACCTGGGTGACTAAGCCTAGCTTGGTTCTTTAAAAAACATTTTTAAATTAAAATAAACTGTTGGGTTTGCCTTATAAAATTAACTTTAATCCAAATAAAATTAACTGTCACTCAGATTCAAAATGGGGTCACAAGGATTTTCGAAGGAACCGATTTCCATCTGAGCCATTTTTGTTTTATACAGCGGCGGTGAAATTTATCTTTATATTCTAGTTATATTTTTTCAATGCCTGAAAACTCAGTTAAAAAGGTTTCTATGAATAAAATCTAGCTAGATCGATTTATGGTCCCCGAAACTACCTACATACTAAGTTTCGCGGAAATAGATGTCGCCGTTTCCGAGATCCTGAATATATACAAATATAAAAATATACAAGAATTGCTCTTTTATAAGTATTAGATTAGATAGATGTCGCCGTTTCCAAGATCCTGAATATATACAAATATAAAAATATACAAGAATTGCTCGTTTAAAGGTATTAGATAATTAAAAGGGTAGAAAAAAAAGATGAAAATCATTATTGCGATGAACTGGCTCATTTTATTCAAAGTAATGATGATACAAATTTGGAATTTGCGAAGAGTGTTGGCTTTAGAGTATATATCATTTAGGACGGATTTTTTTTCAATCTCTTAGGGAGTCGAAGGCTAGAACAAAATTTTGTATGAGAAATCATATTTTTCTAGTTAGATTTATTTTTTATTTTATTTATTTGGCTTTAATATTCTTTGAACAACTAACATTTTACAATATTTCGTGTCTTTTTAATACTTTATAGAGGTTTTTTTATGTATTATAACTAGGAGGAGGAGGAGCAAACGAACAGGTGGGTATTCTAATGTTAAGTAATCACCGCCGACTATAAACACTAGCAACACCAAGGGAGTCGCAAGTGCATTGCTAGCCTGTCTATGGGGAGGGATGAAGGGGAGGTGGGCCTCGGTCGCTCTCACTGACCGAAAGAACCCAACAATGTGTGCACTATTACTTCACGTGGGTGTTTCTGTGTGTCGAGTGGTAGTACCGGGGGCGAGCCGACCCATTTATGGTGAAACCAGTAATTGCTTCAGCATGACTCTACCACCTACAACGTTTTAACCTTTGACCACAATCTCATTTGATGGTAAACTACCACGTGGTTTAAGATGGTAAGTACACTAAATCTAGGGGAGACTGGCTCTCAAACATACCAACAGCTGCTTGGCGACAGATTTTCAACATGAGGATAGTAGCTAGTCAGGCGGACTTAGAAAAAGCCCTACCACCACCACGACCACCAAAACCATGCTACAGTTTCATCACGATGTTTTTCTTCGCCGAAAGTTTCGACTTAGTTGCTAGGATTCGAACTTACATTCATAGACTTGGTTTCTGAATAGGCTATAAACTGAACCATCACTGCTTGGATATTGGATGCCCGTTGCCAACACTTTAAAAACCTGTTTACATCCCTCTTGAAGAATGTCATACTGTAGTCCCCTGGAAACGTCTCAAAAATTGGTTTTAAATTTCAACCTCCTAAAGGTGTGAAAAAGAGGAGTAAAATTGTATGAGAAATAATACTTTTTAGATTACAGTTATTCTGTGTGAACTGTTTTAGAGTCAGTACTACCTGCGTGGTGATTTTAGCACCATATAGTGCAATAACTAATAAAGTGTAGGGTCTTCAAAATTGTGTGCTTTATTAAATCTTCTTATAAATTATGTACAATCCTTGTCAAGCTTTTTAGCCTCTTTGAATATAGCCGTAAGTTCAGACTTGCGCGTAACAGT
>JACEII010000024.1:3654333-3684154 GCA_014332785.1 Antheraea mylitta | reverse complement strand
GCACGGGTTAGCTAGTAGGAATATAAAATTGTTGTCTCGACATCATACGTTATATTTATGTATGGTGTATTATGTATCATTACATAGTATACAACAAAGTCCGCTTTTTTTACGTGGGGAAATTCCTTATAGATACACACCCCCTTGGGGGAGAGGGTGGGTTATGTCCGGCTCGCACGGACTAAAACTCCACGGTGTACCTACAGACCGTAGTGTTGGGGCGGCAAGAGATCGTTCTAAGCTAATCCCCTTAGATAGCCGCTCCAACGGTCCGCCCGACGGAAGGTAGCCGTCGGGCTCCTAACTAGAGAGAGGCAGCTGGGTACACACCAGGTGCCTCCTCTCGTCCGCTGGACCTGTGCAATGAGGGGATGAGCCCCACGACTACCTACAAAGTACCCTACCGCATCTGTTTATCTGTCTGTTCCCGATGAACTCAAAAAAGAAAGAACGGATTTTCATGTTGTTTCTACCAGTGGATAAAGTGATTCACGAGGAAGTTTTGAACTGTACATTAAACAATTAGACATAAGAGCGTACATATTCGACGCAAATGCTTCATTAATCGTATACATCAAAGATAACCCTAGCACCAAATAATCTTATTTTAGTCAAAATATGTTTGTATTACTTGACTACTGTCAGAGTAATTCATATAAACACGACAGACATTTGTCTCGCCAATAGTCTACCAAGCTAAGATAATTATTGTGGCGTCGTCCTTCGTGATGTCACATATTTCCATGTCGAATTTACATATCTTTAGGTTAAGGTCAAAAAACATAACATATGAGGTAAATCCAATTTAAATCGTGCATATAATATGTTTAATTTCTTAAAGCATTTCAGTTTTTATACACAGAGAACGAAGTTCAAATATTGCCGTCTATAAGGTTGTTAGTTATATGGTCTTCATATTTTTATTGTACAAAGTTTAAAGATGTTGTAAAATGACGTCAAATATTAGAAACGGTTAAAACTGGATTTAGTTCATTTTAAAATGTAACGACTACGTATGTAAGTGTTACTATCTACGCGAGCAAAGCCACAGACATAATGCTAGTTACCTGTTAGTTACAAGTAGCTTGTTATAACAATTTGCAAAATCTTAAGAATACTCGGTCGCGAGTTTCCAAACATCTGAATATAGCCTTTTAAGATACTTTCCAATCATCTTAAAAACAAAAAGTAATGTGTAAACTTAATATTTACATTGAATTTTGCCAAGATATCGCAATCGAATACACTTTTAAGTAACCCGACCCAGATCGTGTCAGCCATAAATTGCCAAATATAGAACGAAACTGATAAATCGGAAAGGTCTGATCTGGATATTTTATATATTTGCTAAGCGTTCGCGTTAACGCTCCGGTGATTCGATACACACTTCAGTTGATGATTAAATTATTTTATTACGTACTGTATCAATAAATTTTGCAATATAAAATACATTAATTGAAAATTACCCAAGTATATAATAATAATAAAAATTTAATATTCCAAGTCAATTTGTACATAGTTTACAGTAATATACTGCACTGGTTACAAACCGTAGCGCAGATATAAAAATTTCATATAATGAGAACTAAAACAAACAATGACTTAAACCTACCTGAACGCCGGAGTCCCACCTCTCCTCTTCCCTCTCATCCCCTAACATAGGCTGGCAACGCACTTGCGACTCCTTTGGTGTTGCAAATGTCTGTGGGTGGTAGTGATCACTTTACGTTAGGTAACCCACGTATTCATTTGCCTCCTATGATATAAAAAAAAACGTAATAAATAAAAACTTAATTCGACTTCACTAAATATGAGAGATTATTGTTTAACACGGTATTCCGAGTGAGACAAAAGTGTTTTATTATAGTAATATGTGAATAGAACTACCGAAATTACAATTACAATTTAAAACTGTGATTTTTTTTTTTAACTTTATTTTTGGCAATCAATCTTTCAGATTATTACTCCCATTGTCACGTAGCCAATAAAATCACAAGCGTCGTGCGATCATTCCAATATCAAGCATCGTGTGAATCAATATTCTAACAAGATGGTGGATCTCTTGTTAGAACCCTCCAGGGAGTTTTTGTGGCACCTCAGAATTTCATGCTCCGTGGTATTATTTTCCATTCACTTCACTTATGCACAATAAACTAACCATATTACATAAAACACCACCAACTTTACACAATATGGAGTCAAATAACACAAGATTATGATTAAAATATAAAATCCACTACATGACAGATTGAAATCCCGCCAAAAACTCTCAACTGTGATATTAATAATTTTTCTTCTGCATTTATGTAATTTCGTGAATATAGCTATTTGAAAGTGACTTTTTAATAGTATGTCTATTATATTGATTAATCCCTAGTATATTATTTGCTTAATTATAGAGCAATCCTCCCAGGAAGCCTTCAAAACGACAAACTTCAAGAGTTACAAAAATAACATGTAAAATTATATGTAATTTTCATTCTTGATAATGTCTCTCTGATATTTTTATATAAGAAACCACACAAAAATTACTTACAACAACTTCGTGGACTTCATGTATAGAGAAGAGGATAATTTATGCCGGCGAGGAAAACTTTTAAGTGGTAGGTAGTGGTTAATTGGTTTATAAAACAAGAATAATACTCTGTAAATGTTCCATTGTTGGGTCAAAGACCTCTAGCAATTGTAAACACCAATAAATACATATTTCTATGTTTATCAGATTATAAAACCATTTCTAAGGTTCAGATTTTCTCACGATATTTCGCTTCTTATAGAATTGATATATCGATATTCCGCCTCTCAAATTAATCGATCAATACTTTTTTCCGTTTTGCTAGGTTACAAATGTATTCGAGAGAGTTGCAGTGTATTTATTTTGGACAATTCTCTTTATACCGATAATCTTATCAAAAATAAGTGAATGTAGGTTTATCTACGAAGATCCGTGTTAATTGGTCGTACTCGTTTACTTTCCTTTATATAACAGAATATCGAAACAAATTAATGCAAGATTGTGTCGATTGCATTGTCAGTAATATAAGCCGTTCAGTCTAGACTGCCTTCACGGTCTATCGCTTGAATAATCTTTGGTGTTTCGTTTGCTCTTTTCAGTTTCAATAACTAACATTTGAGAAAAACGTCGTCTATATGAATATTTGAATAATTTATCATATTATTTTAAACGCTACGTATGGAATCTTATTTTGCTGTCTGTAGATCTTGGTTTTTTTTTTTCGAAATGACTACGCCATTGACCCAGCAAGGTCTTAACAGCTTCACCGGACTACCTACAACTTGGTTTCAACGTTGAACCAAAGACAATATTTACCTTGTAAAATTGTTTGTTGAAAATCCATATGTCATAGATAGTTTTTATACTTTTAGAATTACATTTAATAGAACAATTTTGCTAACTAAACGGAATTATTTTTCATCCAATAACCATTACTGCCTTTTAATTATATAAGTGTATCTTTAACTTGAGAAATACTTAGTCAAAATGTTGATTAAAATTTCCTTCATGCTTTATTTTTGCCCGACCAAAACTAACGTGATGTCCCCTTGTATGTCGAGATTTAAATGTCAAACGCTCTGCGGCGGAAACTTCACACACTAATTTAAAATTTAAAGCGAGTTGCCAAAATGAACCGGACATTTTCGTGTAGCAGGATTATTTTTGCTTGATTTGCCGCATGTGACCTTAACTCTCGGCTTGATTCAGTCTTCATTTGAATAGACTACAAAGGTTTTAGGTTAAAGTTTAGGCGTTTAATATTGTCGTGTACAAAATTGAAAGGCTTCTTTGAAATGGGTTTATTTTCTATATTTTTATTTCTTTTAGATAACTTTTTGTTTATTTTCGTATATGAAAAATGCTTCTTTATAGTGACATGAAGTTGGCCCAGTTTATTAGACATGTTAGTGATTTCAATTCTAAGTATTCATGAAAATAGCAGTATCCGTGTATTTAGTCGAAACTTGTTCACTTCTGGACAACACATACACATAATGACCAGTTCTGCGTTACTCGTATTCACTGGATAGTCACTAGTCACATCCTTCATTACATTGTCATTCACCTTGTGATGGGTCAACATCTTCCAATCCGTAGTCGACATTTGTGAACTCTCCGGTCTTATGTAGCAATGTATTATCCACTATATGACAATTAAATTTAGCCATTTATGGGACTACATCGATGATTTTATTTCCTATGCAGATAGTCACATACCCTGTGTAGTAAAGGATGTTCTGAAGCTAACGTAAATATAATCTTAGTAATAGCAAGAGGAAATATCCAGATGTGTAAAATGAAAAGTTACTTATAATTATAGGTTACAAAGAAAATAAGTCATAAATATATAAAATGTGGTTTTA
The DNA here is from genome assembly GCA_014332785.1 of Antheraea mylitta. Taxonomy (NCBI): domain Eukaryota; kingdom Metazoa; phylum Arthropoda; class Insecta; order Lepidoptera; family Saturniidae; genus Antheraea; species Antheraea mylitta. The sequence continues at coordinate 3,679,774 of JACEII010000024.1, read as the reverse complement.
AGCAGAATTGATTCTGCAATCTCTATTTTTCCTTAGATATTATATATTACCAAAAATAGGGTAGCCGTGTAGAAAGTAAAATATTCTGCGTTGTTTTTTTATCTTGTGCTACAATTGATCTATTGAGACGACTCTGTTTTATATTGAATAACAATATTAAACGAAGCAAGCCAAAAAGTAGGTCTAGAGATGAACCTAACAAAAACAATGGTCATGACAAACAGCACAGAAACTAGAATCTCAGTCGACAACGGAGTACTTGCTTACACAGAAAGATATATCTACTTGGGAAAACAAATAAGCTTCAATAGTATAAATAATGAGTTGGAAGTAGAACGCAGAATACAGAAGACGTGGAATAAATACTGGAGTATGCAAGAAATATTTAAAAGCAACATGGTGGTAAACATTAAAACAAGAGCGTTGAACACTTGCTTCCTACCCTGCCTAACTTATGCTTGCCAAACCTGGAAATATACCAACAAAATTAAGAACAAAATTACCAGCTACCAACGCGGCTTGGAGCGTAGTATGCTCAACATAAAGAAAATACAAAAGATTAGACATACAAAAATACGGGGTTTATCTAAAGCCATCGATGCTCTGATCCATGCCCAAAGGCTAAAATGGAAATGGGCGGGCCATATAGCGAAGCTACAAGATGACAGATGGACCAAACGAGTCACTAAGTGGACGGGTCCAAAAGGAAAAAGACGCATAGGAAGACCCCAAATGAGATGGCAAGACAATATCAAAAGAACAGAGGGCCCAGAGTGGCTAAAAGTGGCTCAAGATAAGGAAAAATGGATGTCTTTGGAGGGGGCCTTTACCCAAACAGGGGTTTTTGCAAAAAAATAAATAAAACGAAAGTCATAAGATCTTTTTTTTTATTATGATTATTGTGTAAATAGTTCAGTTGATGTTTAGTTTGTAAGAAATATAAGGCTTTTTTATTTTTTATTTATTTATTCAACAATAATAAATACTACTTTTCCTTTGTAGTGAAGTAAACAAGTACAGCTAAGGTATTTTCTGTTAGATAATAAAGCTTCGGCACTGTCTACTTTCTTATTCATTAGCATATTTGTTAGGCTTGAGTATAAGAACTAGTTTTACCTGTTATCCTCCTGTTTTTGCTTCTATGAAACCATAATACAATGATATGTAAGTGTTAGCACGCTTTGGTGCTAGGGCTTAGGGCTAATTTTCATATTTTGCAATAGTTTTGATTGGTCCTTAAAATTTCCCAAAGATTTGCGGCAATATCATCACAATGGTTTAGAAATGGCAGGATGAGTAAATTAAGGATTCCGTAAAGTAATAATATAGACGTGGTAACAAAATGTGTAGTTGAGAAAATTTCCTTTTGTACTATGAGAAAAGGAATATTTTCGCCGCGTTACGTTTTCATAAAGCCTCAGCGGTATTTTATTCATATCACATCTACGTACATATTACTTTATTATGAGATAGAGCCGTATGAATTCGTAGGAATATGATATGAATACATAAATGTAGTTGTGATTTTCTCATATTCCATTAGTTTAATTACCGTTATTATAATTCACTTACAAAGTAATTTTTCTTAGCTTTTTAACGTTCTTTTATTCTTCATTGGGTTCAATTTGGATCACAATTTCATTTAAAGTTTTAAGGTTACGATGTAGTCTAAATTGTTAGTACTTTAAACAAATGCAAAAAAAAGTAATGCAACAGGCGGAACATATTGGGCAGCCTACAAGAAGGTAAATTTCCAATTTGAGAGTGGTAGCTAGTCAGATGCACCTTAGTAAAGTCCTATAATTATTTTATGGCTTTGATCACTTTAAACGATAATTCGGGTAGATTGTATACGAACACGCATCGTTTCAAAATCACATTCTTTTATTCTAAGTAAAATATTCTCTCATGTTGTAAAATACAAGTAAAATATCTTATCCATTATTATAACTGGTTTCAGTGTGAATGGGTCGGTTCGCCCGGGGTAGTACCACCCTCTCACAGAAAACCGACGTGAAGTAACAGTGATTGCATTGTTGCGTTTCGTTCGGTCAGTGAGAGCACCGGCGGCCCACCTCTCCTCTTCCCCTTCTTCCCCTTCCCTCCCCAAACACAGGCTGGCAACGCACTTGCGACTCTCCTGGTGTTGCAAGTGTCTATGGACGGTGGTGATCACTTACTATCAGGTGACCCACCTATTCGTTTGTCGTGTATGATATAAAAAAAAAGCTCATTACGTGGGCCAAAAACAAGTCGGAGCTTCATCGTCTGTGTTTTATTGTTTGTGCTAGAAAACCCACTTTTCATATTTTCATCAAAACCATTTTTAAATTTGAAAAAGAGGTAATTATCTCCATTTTTTTCCCTGACGTGACCCGAGAACCCTTGTCGCCGGCAATGATTTATGAAGCAAACAAAAACTAAAGGACAAATTGTTAAGAAAATAGGACCTGTAATATTTTCTTGCGAGGGTGTCGAAATATTTCATGTTGATACACTCACGTCAATTCTGTATGTTCTAACTTTTTTAATATGTGCTGACAGTCAATTGTCTATATTATCGGAACATTTAAATAATGCAGAAGGCATAGTTAACGGGTACTCTTCGTATGCGGGTGATTTTTGTTTATAACAATTATTTCTAGCTGTCGACAAAACACATTAGACAGCCTATTTGACTATTTCTTACTATGTGTTTTTATACTTGGAAAGTGTGATAAGTGAGATTATACAGTACTTATGACTGTTTTTTTTTTCTTATTTATCATAGGAGGCAAATGGACAGGTGGATTAATGTTAAGTGATCACCACCGTCCATAGACACTTGCAACATCAGGGGAGTCGTAAGTGCGTTGCCAGCCTGCGTTGAGGGATGGGGGAGGGAAGAAGGGAAGAGGAGATGCGGGCCTCCGGTGTACTCACTGACCGAACAAAACGCAACAATGCAAGCTCTGTTACTTCACGTCGGTTTTCTGTGAGAGGATTGTACTACCCCGGGCGAGCCGACCCATTTATACTGAAGTCAGTAATAGCTTTAGTGTGGCTCTACCACCTATTCACATAATCGACAAGTTTCAGTATTTAATTAAGATTTCTTTATTGGATAAATCCTTTTTTTTATGTGGGGAAATTCCTTTTGGATAGCCACCCTCCCGGGGGAGAGGGTGGGTTATGTCCGACTCGCACGGACTAAAACCCCACGGTGTACGTCTTCCGCTATGGTTGGGACGGCACGAGATCTCTATAGACTTCATCGTGCCGCCTCAGCGGTGTGGCCCAGCAGCAGAGGTGCCGCCGCCGGGGTATTGGATAAATCCTAGCTTAGACTATTGTAGCATCAATATGACATAAGAGTCCTAAACTTTTCACTGAGCCATTCAAGTGTAATCAAGAATAATATCTATTACTTCTTATAACTTTAAAATTGTATTTGTTACAGGTAAATTGGAATCAAGCGTAAGCAATTTTGATAACTTAAAATGTTATGGCGTGACGGAAAATAAAATAATTGATATAGTACTTTTTATTTCGAACTGACTACGCTATTGGCCTTACAAGGCCTTTACAGTTTCACCGGACTACGAAGGTATAGTATTATTTATCACGATATAGTGTTATCATAAACAAAGATTAAAATCTATGAAAGATTATGAATATAAGGTAACAGTCATTTACTTGATTAGGCCTCCCACGGCAGCGGTTCAAGCCTAGGTTCGATCCCTCGGTAGGGAACCCTTGAGTGCGTTGCTTGCGCGATACGGTGACACACAAATATACATCACCGCTACAACACTACACGATCACCCCCCACACACGAGCACGCCGACACGCTTACACATGAAAGTGGAAGGGTTTACTTTTTTTCCCTTATCGAACTGAAAAACTCTCAATTTTCCGATAATAAATATATGGAGAAGTTGTTGATGCGTGAATGCTTGGTACACATATACGTTTCAACAACTCATACACATATGAATAGTTAGGTAGGTTAGCTGAGATAGGTCGCGATTTTGCATGCAACAGGCAACAGCCCAAGCCGAGGTGTGCCGTGTACCCTTGAGACAGTTGTCCAAATAAAATCGGCTGAGTGCCGCAGGCGCTCGCCTTAGTAGTCCAGTGAAGCTGTTAAGACCTTACTGGGTCAATAGCGTAGTCATTTCGAAAAAAAAAAAAAAATGTTAAGATCTCTTATCTTAAGTAATCTTTCTATAGAGTTCATTATCTTCCAGAGAAATTTACAGTGATCCTCAATCTTTTTTACCTTTCTGAATATATCAGTAAATTTAAGCTTGCATATAATATATCATATCATATAATCAACAGTTTAATACAATTCTATGATCGATACTTGTTTCAATCTTTCCATAATTGTTTTAAAGATTCAATGAATTTCATTACATTATAATATTACTTCCGGTAATATAACCATTAAAGAAATTTGGTAAAATTTCGCTTCTTGTAACAAGAATTTTATTTCAAAGTCAGTTTCATCCATTATGAAGCAAATGGGCTTCTTTGATATACTTGAAAATTCATCTTTATATAGGTCCTTTGTCGAGAGAACGGTCTTAGATGAGACTGTAGGAACATGCCGTGAGCGACAACCTTGCGTTTGTCACTCCAGTATTCATGAGATCTTGATGAGAATCGCGCAACAGGTAACTGAATCTGACAATGGTAATATTTCACATCTTTTTAGTTTAAATTTTTATTTTAGCACTGAGAAATATATATCGCACTTTTCTAGGAATAAAGCCGTATGCGACAAAAGCGTTACATAAACAGTCCTACTTGAAACTTTCTTTCCTCTTGAAGAGATTTTTTGTTTGAACGTGCTAATCTCAGGAACTTTTAAGTTATAGTTAGTATTTTATTTCTCTTTCTGTTTCATTTTTTTTTTGTTTTGTATTATTATGTTAAATCTTTAAATATGCAAAATAGTTTAATATTTACTTTTATGAATATTTAATTTCTTGTTGGAGCATGCCGTGGTTGTCTCTAAATATGACTACATTTATAATGAATCATAATAGTCCATTTTTTTATATATTCATCATCATCGTCATCATTCGTCATGTTGACGACCCTAAAATAAATAAATTAATTAATCCGATTTGATAAATTCTTTCTAGGGAAAGGCTATATGCCAATAGGAGCGGAATACCAATGAAGAGTGTTTCAAAATTATTTTTTTTGCCCTTTTGAGATCTTCCGTTGCGTGTTAACGTTAGCCCAAATTAACTATTCCACTCGGACGAAGTCGCGGGCAGAAGCTAGTCATATATAAAATCGAATATAAGAGTAACAACGTGGTGGTGCTACTGCTACATGCCTATTACTTAACGTAATAGACGAATATCTACTTGAATCATAAATAATTATAAACGTATATTTTACGTACAATATCGAGACAACTTAAACATTAAAAAATGCCAGTTTTAAATTCTTATAATAATATTTTAACGTTTCGTATTAAGCTCTTCGTTGTAGTATGTGCAAAACTGTATTCAGAGCGGCCAAAAAGTTTGACTTGGGATGTACCTGTCATAAAGCTGTTACGACTAAACAATATTTCAAATACAGTTAATAAAAATACAAAACAACCCAATTTTATTTTAGATACGCCACATAACTCTCGTGAAACACCAGAAGGACTTATGAACTAAGTCGCTGTATGGGAATATATCAATTTGTAATACGAGTTTATTTGATAATGTCAGACAAAGGTATTTATATTTATTTCATTTGTTTAGCTAACCTTAATTTTCTCATAGATATACGCTACCAAATGAGGAATGTCTCTGCTTTAGTGTTATTATATCATAAGTCTGTGTGACATATAAGGTAAATAAATTAGAGTTTCTCGGGTACGACGCTAAGATATTTCGTATGTGTACAAACGTAAAATGTTTGCTTACATTTCAAGGTTTTATGAGATGTGTTTTATTAATTTCTTTGAAAGTTGTATATCGTTGTATTAGTGGCGAATAAATTTGACGAAGTAAATCCAATGATATTATAACTAAAAAACTGTGTATATCTCATAAGCGCTTCGACAGCGCTATGTTAAAAAAGTTGGCTAGCTAGGAAACGCGATTTGGTCCGTCAATACGCCCGTATCTAAGCAGTATATAACTATTTCTTTTTCACCACCGATATTGAGAATATACCATCTTACTTCCACATTTCGTCGGAAATAGTGTAGCGTTACAATATTACTTTACGTATGTGTGCCTTACCGTGCTATTTGTTTGGTCAAAATATCATGTAGGTAACATATTTATACGTTTTTACTTATAATATCATTGAGTAAATTCTTTTTCAATGATTAATGTGTTATTTTGCGGAATTCCATCATTCAGTAATATAAAATATGGTCGTTACTTTGCACTTCTGTTACTTTTTATTGTGTTACTAACGTTCTGTGTTGCAACGGCCAATTAACTCCAGATGTAAGTGTAAAGTAACGTCAACCCTGATATTTAATTATAGATCACTGAACCTTCATCAATCAAATACTCGTAACAATTTGCAATTAATTAAAGAAATGCAAAGAGTACTCTACATATATTACATATTTCAGATTCATGACATTGTGCTTAATTAATTTGCAAAGTTCAAGAGTACGTGCTGCCAACATACGAAATCAATTTGCTAGATTGATCCTTTGCGGTGAGCGAAAACTCGTCGTTCTGCGGTCTAGGTGTCAGTGTGTGAATGTAAAGCCTGTATAATTAATCGATGAGTGTAATCTCGCAGTGAATGCAAAGTAAGTAAAATAAATTACCAAATTGGTTTGGCTTAAATCTGATAAATTTACATTACGTAAGCGAGAAGAAACGTGAAAGGAATAAAATATCGTAAGTTGTTCTTCGTATTGTAATCTCTTTCCTTTTTTATATCAGCAAAACTTTGGAATACAAAGTCTCAGTTGTTTTTTTAAAGCGACAATCATTCGTATAATTTAACAATCGCGAAGGAGCGTAGGATTATTGTTTACTAGCTGACCCGTGCAACTTCGTCTGCACAAAATCGATTATAACTTGTTTCAATTGTATTTTTATCCGCGAAAAATCTTAATAAACCTAAAACGCGATTGCAGCGACATCTACCGTTTTCAGTTGTAAATCCGAACTATACAGGGACTCACTCAAACATATACCCAGTTGGTATATGAGAAATCTTTTAAAATAAGCCTAAACACGTTGGCAGCATCACCTACCGGGTTCAGTTAAGATAAATACTAACCTACATATATTTCCGATAAATGTCTTCCCAGTATAAATGATTTTTTGCAAATTTCAATTACATTCCTTGTGATTAAATATATAAATAAAAATAAATATTATGTATATCACTGACGCATAATATACCTTTCTATCATTGAAAAAAAAATCAAAATTGGATCAGTGGTATCAGTATTCTCTGAATACAAAACGATAAAAGTGTGAAATAGAGTTTAAATGTTTAACTAATCTGTCTATATGTATCTATATATATCACAAAGAAAATTACCAAAATCCGTCAAGAATTTCATTGAATACAAATTTTAGTCTTTCACCCGTTATCCTAGAAAACCTCTTGTGTTTTATGGGACAAAAAGTATCCTAAATGTAATCTTGTAGTATTTATTACCACTGTGTCAATTTCGTCGAAATTGTTTCAGTACTTCCAGAGTCGAACGTGTTCACAAAGACAGACAGTCAGACAAAAATGGTAAATAGATTATTTTTGACTTCTATATCGATAACAAAGTTCACCTCGACTATTATTATCAAAAAATATTTAATGTTCAGTTTTGACCTAGTTACAGTTTTATTATAGTTATATATAAGACACTACTTTGAAATGGAATTTTACGAAACTGTAATAAAACTAATGTGTTGCTCTTTAAAAAATAAACGACATTTAAAGTTTATAATTCCACTATTTATCGCTTTTAGCATAAATCTAAATTTTATAATGATAACCACAATCACCGTTTTCTGTCAAATTTCAACATGACTACATTTCCCACGGAGCTATTATTATGTTACAGCGCCATCTAAAAAAATACACGAGTACCTGGTCGCTGTTTTAACGACCAACAGCTGTACAAAAAGAAATAGGTATTATATTTAAATACTATAGTTTTCTTACATAGTAATAAATAATGGAATATAATATATTCTTTACAAGCGTTGTAGTTTGAATATGAATCAATGATAATTGCTTCATAATAAAAAACAAACACACGTCAATAGAATTTCGCCATTAGATTTTATATTTCTAACTAATTCAGCTGATAGATAATTTCGTAATGAAACCTCAGTTTGTCTTGACGCAATTGTACTGTATGGCAAGTTATGCGTATCGACGGGGACGTTGGTTCGAATCTCACCGTTCACCCTTCTTATTTCTTTTAAGATAAGATGCATAGGGTGATGAAATGTACCTTAAACTTTTATCTAATCTTACTGCTTTATATAACACAAAGAAAAGTTACCAAATTTCGTCAAGAATTACATGAACTACAAATTTTTAACTTTCGTCCGTTATCCTGAAGAACACCTTGTGTATTATGGGACAAAAGATAGATATAGCCTTGTACTATTAGTTATTACTGTGTCAAGTTTTGCCAAAATTGGTTCAGTACTTTCAGAGTAATACGTGTTCAGATTCTAGACTTTCATCTGTTACACTGGAGAACCCTTTGTGTTTTTGGGACAAAAAGTATCCTATATATAATCTCGATATATCAGTTATCGCTGTGTCAAATTTCGTCAAAATTGGTTGAGTACTTTCAGAGTGATACGTGTTCACAGGGACAGACAGACAGACAGACAGACAAAAGTTGTAAAGGCTTCTAAATCGATAAGATAGTCTACCCCAATTATAATTTTCAAAAAATATTTAATGTACAGATCTGGCCTTGTTACAGTTTTATTATTGTATAGATTAGAACGAAGAAAATAGTGACTATGTTTCTTGGCTCTAAAGTTTAATGCAGTATACCACTGATACATAAATAAATGGAATCACAAACGAAACATAACATGGCCGAAGTGGCTTCAAGAAGCGCCCCCTTACGTGCTCAAGTGCTAGTGATACTAAAGCATGCGGACCTACCTACTTGTTCAATTGCGAGTAAAATTTCATTAAATCATTTCAAAAATTAAATGTACACAGAAATACTTGAAGCACAATAAACCAAAACTAGCGAAGATGCTAATGCAAGAGAAAATTACTTAAAAACAACCTTAACATACGGCCAATAAAAATGCTGCTTACGCGTATGATATGTTGTCGATACGTTCTAGTTGCCGTAGTTGGTATCCGTCTTGTTTATACCTGCCTAGTACTTGACAACCTTAATCCTACATATCCTCTCTCGTTATTTTAAAATGCCCGTGCAAAATAAACCACATGATGGAGTGTTTCACGCAGTACTAGCGCCGTCTATTAAATTACGAGTCAGCTGCGTCTTCAAATAAAGTGCGTGTTGAGTTTTTGGCGGGATCTTGTGTTATTTGACTCATTGTTTTGTAATATTAGTAATTTATTAGTAATTTTCATGTGAAGTGGATGGGAATTAATTCCACGGAGCATGTATTCTGACTTGCCACTAAGACTCCCTGGAAAGTTCTAACTAGAGGGCCACCATTTCGTTAGATTATTGTAATGATTGCAAAAACTTGTAATATTATTACCTACTCAACAATGGCAGTAATAATCTAATAGAAGATCAGTTGCCAACAATAAAACTAAAAAGAATGGTGCGTGGCATCACGTGAATGCTCTATTCAAATAAATAAAAAAGTAAATGGAAACTGATGTTGGAGATAAGACAATAAATCCAGAGAGGCTATGATCCAAGTTCAAATAACCCATTATTCCTCAGTCTTGTTAAGCTTAAAAAGGTACCTTGGCACGTTCATAGTATGAGCAGGTGTTGAAGGTCGAGACCCTTTAGTCTGTGTTTAATGACCTCATTTTCTTTTCTTGCAAATGTGTAAATGTTGGATGAGTTTACCATAAATATGGCAGTCTTTTTTCCACAAGAATGCGTATGTTAATTCTTATACTAAACATGAATGTTTATATATATTTCTCTTTTTATAAGTAATATGAGCTATATGTATTTTGTTTAAATCATTGTTGGTGCTACATTTGGGTGAGTCTGGAATAGGAGCTAACGGCTATGGCTGTTAAGTTGTCCAGGTCCATGGTATTTGTGAAGTTCGGTCCTAGTGTTGCTGACGGTAGTATTGACACGTACCATTTAACGTATAAAGTTCGAGACGGGGTTACCAGTGTTAGATATGTTATGAGATGTGTTTCCACCAGTGTTAGGAGGAAACTTTGAATGAATTTTTTTTATATTTATTATCTTCTTATATCCACTAGCATTCAGGTGTGTGCTGATGCGGGGGATATTGGTGGAGTTTATGCAGGCATCAAAAAAGCTCTTGGACCTACTCCAAAGAAGACGGCACCTCTCAAAGAAGTTGACGGCTCCGTCATAATAAACAGTAGTCGTCAGATGGCTAGATGGGTAGAACATTACACAGGGATTTATTCGCATCGTGTAGATCTTCAGCCAGAAATAATAGAACTTATCTCGAAACTGCCGACCTGGTACGAGTTAGATGCCGCACCCACGGTAGAAGAGCTTCATCTAGCTGTGAAGCAGCTCAAATGCGGACGGAGTCCAGGTAAAGACAATATTACCACCGAAATTGTCAAACTTGAGTGTCTCCTCCCCACCCTTCACAACCACCTGGCCAAATGTTGGGATATAGGCTATGTGCCACAGTACATGCGCGATGCTAACATCGTCACTCTCTACAAAGGCAAAGGTGACCGTGGTGACTACAACAGTTATCGTGGAATATCCCTTCTTAGCATTGTCGGTAAAGCTTTTGCTAGAGCCGTTATGGTCAAACTGCAAAGGATTGCTGATCGCATATACCCTGAGGCGCAGTGCGGTTTTAGGTCCCAACGGTCAACTGTCGACATGATATTCTCACTTCGACAGCTACAAGAAAAGTGTAGAGAGCAACAATCCCCCCTTATTGTCGCGTTTGTAGACCTGAACAAGGCCTTTGATACCGTGAGCAGAGAAGGCTTATACTCTATCCTTCCTAGAATTGGATGCCCACCGAAACTCCTAAAGATAGTGCGGTCATTCCACGAGGGCATGAAAGCCTCAGTACTTCATAATGGTAATGCTTCAGCATCTTTTGAAGTGCGTCGTGGCGTTCGTCAAGGCTGCGTTTTGGCTCCTACCTTGTTTGGAATATTCTTTTCAGTAGTCTTAAAGGTTGCTTTCGGGGCAGAACAACAAGGCATCCACCTACACACGCGGTCTGATGGTAGGCTATACAACATCTCGTTACTCAGGTCTAAGCGTTTTAGAGAGGATTTATTTGTAGACAGTCTTCTTTTCGCTGATGATGCTGCTTTCGTTGCCCACGGTCAAAACCAGCTTCAGAGCCTAATGGACAAATTTGCTAAAGCGTGCGATCTCTTCTCAATGTCCATCAATGTCAAGAAGACCGTTATTCTCGCGCAGGGGTGTCTAGAACAACCAAGGATTTTACTAAACGGCACACCTTTAGAAGTAGTCAACAAATTTTGCTACCTAGGCTCGCAAGTATCGAGCAATCTATCGCTTGACGCAGAGATCGATTCCCGCATCGGTAAGGCAGCCTGTACGTTCGGTAAACTTCGTAAGAGGGCTTGGGATAATAGACATCTTACTGTGGGAACAAAAGTGTTTATCTACCAGTCATGTATCCTAAGTATGCTTATGTACGGAGCGGAAACCTGGACAACATACGCAAAACAGGAACGCCGTCTGAACACATTTCACTTGCGTTGTCTTCGAAGTATACTAGGCATAACGTGGAAAGATCGCGTGACAAACGAGTCCGTTCTGAACAAGGTACAGCTTCCTAGCATAACTGCTATTCTCAAAAAGAGACGACTGCGTTGGTTAGGGCACGTGCATCGAATGGAAGGTACTCGTTTGCCAAGACAAATTCTGCTTGGAGAGGTTGCACATGCAAGGAGTCTGTTGGCCGTCCTATGCTTCGTTTTAAGGATTGCACTAAACGTGACATGGCTGCATTCAACATCCCAAGCAGCCAATGGGAGGAGCTCGCTATGGACCGTGCTAAATGGTGTCGCCTAATTCACGAAGGCCAATCAAAGCACGACACGACCTGGTTTCGACAATTGGAAGAAAAACGCATGAGGCGTCACGAGCAGGCCTCCTACCCCCGTCCACCTCGGGGTGCAGAAGTACATACTTGCCGAATTTGCGGCCGAGCGATTCGTTCGCGGATCGGCCTTGTTAGTCATTCACGAAAGTGCTGCCAGAATGCTACTTAAATCATCTGTTACAGATGCAAAGGCCTAATGATGATATCCACTCTGTATTTCTCCGTCCTGGAACATTTGTTGAGTGACACGAGGTGTTGTAAAAAGAAACAACATGTATATTTGCACGTTTATTGGCGCGAGCAACCGATTCAAGCCGTTGCGCGAGCGTCACAGCTTGACAATTTTATATCTTAATTACGACATAATACCCCACGCCATTTTTTCCATTAAAAAATTACATCACATTGGTTACAGGTTACGGAAATATATAATTTCTATAGCATCTAAATGACGTTAATAATTTAGTTCTAAAGTTGTTGTAGTTAGGGCAATATGCTTAGCAACAATATAATGTTAGATTGATGTGGGGTGTAACTAGAATGGATAGGATTTAGAATGAGTATATTAGGAGAACTTTGAAAATAGCACCGGTGACAGAAGTTGGGAGTAACAGATTAGCATGTTACGGGTATGTTATGAGAAGATATGAAAGTTTGAAGAGATGACTGCTTAATTGATAGCGTGTTTGGGCATAACCTCGGCGGACGTAGGTTCGAATCTTTGCAGCTGGAGCTGGCAGTTGGAGCTTTCGGTGCAGGGAAACACCGTGATGAGGCAATAGCATGGTGGTAGTGTTTTTTATAAGTCTGCCAGGCTAGCTGCCACCCTCGAGTTGAAAATTAGTGTCAAACACTAATTGGTTCCTGATAGACGCATTTCAGTGCCAGTCCTGTCTAGGTTTGACGTGTTTACCGTCTTTTAACATAAAATGATATCGTGGTAAAACGCTTGTAGAAACTTCGGGCTCACTACTATAGGAGACTAGACCGAGTTGGACAGCGTAATGACAATACTCGAAATGCGTAAAGTAGACTGCTTCATAACACTATATATTATGTGGTATTTATAGAGACACGCGATTGTTCATTTGTTTGAACGACATTCCATTTACAATGACCCAGTAGAAGCTCACAACGCTCACACTCACGACCGCGAGTTTTCCCTTTCCACTAGCTCTCGAGCGTTACGATCGCAAGCGCTAGTGGAACGCATTTGTGGGCGTTTTGAGCGTCAGATAAATAATAAAAATGGCGATCTAGAAAAAATAAAGCAAATGCTTTGAGAGGTTAAGTTACACTTTGTAAGTCTTAACAGTAAATTCATATAATTATTAAATTCATTTAAGTATATTAAAGAAACCATGTATAATTCAATTTTTTTTATTTTAATTATCATAAAAACATAAAAATGACCTTTGGTTAAATGAAAAATATTAAATTACCATGAAATGATTATAAATTAATTTCTACATTGAATTTTAGAATTCACAACATTTTTCAAAAGAAGTAAAATTATCAAAACTTTATTAACATATTTCATTTACGTATCTCAATACAATATGTTATTTAATATAAATATCCTATACCGTATCAAGTAATGACATTTTCACGGTCGCCATCTTTATTGAGAATCCTGCCAATTTTGACAACGCTCACGTCGACCCACGTCCAGACATGCGGCGTCGTGAGCTTCGCGTGAGCGTATGTTATGACGTCATCAATGACGTTTTCGACACGACCGCAACGCTCGCGGTTGTCTAGTGGAACGCCGAAAAGGGCGTTGTGAGCTTCTACTGGAACGCGCCCAATATATACAAAAGCTTACAATTTGTCAAAGAGGATAACATATTTGGTAGCTACACGCCAAAACCTATGAAGAATTAAAAAAAACGTAACAAAACAAATTTTAAGTATGAGCGTGGACTGATATAGGAGTAGAGGAAGGCCTAAAAAGTTATAGATGGATTGTATGAAAAATGATGTGTATAAAAGGTGTGAATACTGAGATGATATCTGACAGAAAAGTGTGGAAGAGGACAATATGTTGTTCTGACCCTACTATAGTGAGATAAGGGTAAGAAGATGATGAATATAATGGGCGTATCCACGTAAATAATGTTTTTCCTCATTTTGCAAACGACACTGATTTCTGTGTATACATAAATTTACGGTGAAAGCAATTTACATACAAATAAAACAATACATTTAGAAAAACACAAAATTGTTTTTTTAACTCACAATGCTCATAATATTTAGTCTACAGAGATTTTAAAAAGTTTTCATCAGCAACGAGAATTCCCGAATGGATTTTCGTTGAGTTTAAAAATTGAAACGAATCTGAATATTTGAATGGATACAATGATTACAGTGGCGCTGTAACGAGCTGACTCGTAATGGAGAGGCGGGCGAGATCGTTCGCTTGTTGCTCGCCACCTACCTATCTATTTCTTTGTATGTACATTATGGAATAATGACACGACTTATAAAGGCTTGAAGCAGATACAATGTAATTATAATTCCAATTCGCAAATCAATGTTACACAGGAAAGTAATTTTTTGATATAAATCTTTCCGATTACTACTACTATTGTCACGTAGTTAGTAATATCGCAAGCGTCGTGCGATTTCAATATTAAGCATCTAGAACTATAATCTTGCTAGAACTTTCCTGGGAGTTTTTGTGGCATCTCAGAATTTTATGCTCCGTGGTATTATTTTCCATTCACTTCGCTTATGCACAATAAACTAACTATATTACGTAAAACACCACCAAATTTACACAATATAGAGTCAAATAACACAATATTATGAATAAAATATAAAATCCACTACATGACGTGACAGACCCGCCAAAAACCGTCTATTATTTTTTTATGTTTATAAATTACAAGGTTTAACTATCATAGAATAAATATCATAGATGGCGCTAATTTAAACTCACATTGGTCATTGTTGGTCATTTTTTTTTTGCTTCGGAATGACTTTTTTTTTTTATAATATCAAAGGAGGCAAACGAACTGGTGGGTCACGTGATGTTAAGTGATCACCACCGTCCATAGACACTAGCGACATCAGGGACGTCGCATGTGCGTTGCCAGCCTGTATATGGGAGAATGGAGAGGGGAAGGAAAGGGAAAGCAGGATAGAGGAAGGGACGTGGGCCTCCGGCTCTCTCACTGACCGAACGAAACACAACAATGCAAGCACTGTTATTTCACGTCGGTTATCTGTGAGAGGGGTGGTGCTACCCCGGAGGAGCCGACCCATTCATGCTGAAACCAAAAATAGCTTAAGCGGGGCTCTACCACCTACCTACCTACTACGCTATTGACCTAGCAAGGTCTTAACAGCTTTACCGGACTACATATTGACGCTGTCACACACGCCAGTGCACATTGCAGGTTAGTATAGCAGTAAAATTGAGGTTCGTTTTTAGTGTGTGTCTATATGTTTGTAGGTATATATCTAATAATGTTTTTGTATACTTTGCAGCTGTTAATGTTTGATTACAATCTCATCTGATGTTAAATAACAATGTGATCTAAGATGGTCAACACGCTAAACCTATATGTTTTTTTTTATTAATGCTTACACATTACTTACATCAGTACAGGCAGCAATTTGATACTACCTACCTTAATTCTACGCTATTACACATAATTTACGCCTCCGCTCGGCAGCGGCTTAAGCTTAGGTCGGATCCCTGGAGTGGAGGAATCGAGCACGCTGCTATTGCGATACGGTGGCACTGTAAACATGGGTGTCGCGAGAATGATTATATGTATGATTAGATAGCTTAGTTCAGCTTAGAGAGACTCGCGAAGTTGCATCCAAGGCAACAGCTCGAGCCGAGGTCCGGCCACTCTAGCACCCTTGAGCTTGTTGCCAAGCTGCCATATACATTAGTCCGACGAAACTGTGAAGGACCGTCAGAAAAATAACTAATTAGATCGAAAAATAAACACAACATAATAAAAAAATAAAAATTATTCGCGGTTAATATCACATTGACAAAAGGCAAGCTTATAAACTAAATTTATTCTAGCTTACGTTCTACTCTTATTCTAATCTTAGTCTAGCTTATATACTAATTTAAATCTAACTCATAAACAATGTGATTTAAATATACCGCAAAGTCTTATCTAAGTAATCACAATATATATTTTTGTATATTTTACATTATAATGTACATTATTGGGGCAAATTTCGTATTACGTCAGATTGAAATTTTTTAGTGTCGCAAATATGTTTTCAATTAACTTGTTGTAGAAATCGCTTGAATCATCTCTATTAAAACTTTTTGAAACAAAAATGGTGGTGGAAATGGTGTGTCTGCATCCGTGGATGTGGGCCAATCTTGATCTTCCGTAGTGGGAACATTGTGCTACGAGATGCTCTATCATTTGTATTGTGGTTTGATAACACGGGCATTTGCCGTTATTAGTGAATTAAAATCTATGTGGTAGTGTTTGTGGAAGGCGTGTCCAGTGAGTAATTGTCACAGGTAAAAGTTAAAGTTGGTAGTACTCCACAGGCGCCTGATGTCATCGAGCTTCGGTAGCAGTGATTTGTTGTGTTTTCCCACCTAGAGAGCTGTCCAGCTCTGTTGCAAATGTCAAAGCACACCAACAGTACTTATCAACAGGTTTTCAACTTAGGGTGGATGCTAGCCAAGCGAACTTATGAAAGTCGTACTACCATACAAATCTATGCCTGATATGACTTTTTAAATTATGAATCAACATTTAAATTTCATAATTTTTAAATTGAAATTATTAAAATTAGTCTGTTTTTTACATTCTTTGGCACTCCGAGCAATAATTATATAAATTAATATAATAATTATAAGTTTTTATACAGTTTATCAGTTAATCAAATATGATGGGCTGCACAAGCTCAGTATAAAATATCAATGTTACATGTACACAGGTCGAAGCCGCACGCAATAACTAGTAAATAAATAAAATTCTTCGTAAATAGAGCACCTGTCGAAAAGTGTAATAATACATAAAAATACATTTATCAGAGCTAATATAAAAATATAATCTCCTAGACTTTCGTAATAAAAATTTAAACGAATCAATCAACGAAATGTCAAGACCCGAAATTTATTACACGATCAATTATGAATTTTCGTAATGTCGATCTGAATGGGTACAATGAATACAGCGACGAGGCGGTAACCAACCAGCCTCTAATGACCGTGGCGGTTCTATTCAATTGCTTATCGTGTAGAGTCATTCGCTCAATTCGTGATTACATAATGGCCCATTGATATGTGACTACCGTGATAGAGAACGATTAGGTTGTAATTTGTATTCAATTCTTGTTATTGAATCCAAAATTCGATATGTTATAGATAATCATAGCTGTGCCTGCGATTTCGGCCACGTGGAATCAGATTTTCGTCATTTGAATGTATTAAGTGTCGCGTCATTATTAAAATTACAATAGTTTTTGATAGAACAAACCAATTTTAATGAGACAAAGACTAGATCTTGAAATATGTGCTTTATGATTTTCTTCAAAAGCTTTTATTATAAACGCAGTACTTTGCTGGTTATATGTGTTAAAACAAACAAAACAGACGGAGATATAGACAGACAGATAGACAAACAAACATTTCTAAAAATGTTTGAAATATATTTTATTGCTAATTCTTAGACATCTGCAATATTTTTATTTTAAAACCAAAAAGTGCAGACTTGTTAGATGTACATTAGGTTTCATCGGCATCATTATTATGGGCACCTCTTTTCAAGACTCTGCATAAGCCTCCTTTCTCCCTTTTACGCCATTAATTTACGGCAAATAGACATGCTATACATGGTACCTTCTAATTTCTGGATAAACGTCAACGCATACTGCACCTCATTACGCAACGCAACCTCAAAAAAGACTACGTTCCCAAAGAAAATTAGTTAAAAATAATTTAATTACAGGACATCGTCTAAGCAACGAACGTCGAAGCAACTAGCAGAAACTCTGAACGCTTACATGATTAAAGTTCGTTGGGTTAACTGATTGATAGCAATGTTTTTTTTAATTGTCTAATCACCCATGGCCTGAAGGGATCACAGCTTCACTTAGCAAGCACTTAAGGCGCTTGGCTGTATGGCAACAAGCTCAATGGTGCCAATTTTACAGAATCTGTGCTCGAGTTGTTGCCTTAAATGCTGCAATATCGTGAATCTAACTAACTCCAATATGGTAATTGAAATAAATGTTATTTATATATTGTCATCTAGTGGTGATCATTGGATCATAGCTTATTAAGTTTTTAACTTTATATATTATTGTTTTTTTTTTAGCTTAAAAGTGTATAAATAATATAAATTATTAAACAATGACCAAGAGAGATTTACAGATCTTCGAATATAAAAAAAATGTGCTAAATATTTTTGTCTTCGACTATTTACATGTAAAATAAAATGACTCGAAAGTGGTTGATGTTGCATTTGAATATGTAAAAACTTTTCAAATTTCAGCATATTGGAAAATCTTGTACATGTAGCTGAAATTGGTACCATATCAGCCATGTTAGACCACACAAATAACTAATTATCTGAAGGAAATAAAGGTGAACTATTAACAAAAGTTTAAAATTGATTACGTAACACGGACCGTGAACAATTAGCTGGAGAGTAACGTAGACACGATAATTAGACAGCAGAAAGAAACTTCTGTGTAAAGGAGCGTTGCTAATTCATTTAGTACAGAGAAATGTTTTACTGGCGTACACAAGATTGTATGTATTTAATGGAAAGGTGAAAAGCGAACTGTAATTTGATTTATGAAGGTCTGGTTTACATTCCTTTAATGGATTCGTATAATAAATAGTTAAGATAAGCGAAACAATCATACCCACTAATTGTGAATATGAAGGCACTAATGAATTTTAAAGCTTATCCTAAACTGTTCCATAATGGAGAGGGTCACCTTAATGGCTATGACAATATTAAAGCAATGGTAGTTCATGAAAGTAAAAATAAATCACATACTACATTCAATCTTGTAAGAAATGAAAAATTCGCGAATTCACAGAAAGCTTAGCTTTTAGCAAATTAAGTAGGTAAGAAGTTATTTACTACGGCTGGAATTGTTAGTTAAAGAGAAGTTTTTCCATGTACGTTAAACTGGAAGATAATTGGACTGATTTACATGAAAATATACAGAAATTATAATATTGGGGTGTAAGGGGTGTCGTATAAAATCTAAAGACCTGAGACACCCAAGCCAACCTCACCTGCACGTGGTGCACCCTGCTGAGCAACGAACGAGGCAATGGCGATAGCGGGGTGGTAGGGCTCTAAAGCCCGACTGGGTCGCGATCATCTATACTATAATAAAACTGTAACAAGTCGAAATCTGTACATTAAATATTTTTTGAAAATTTTAATCAGGATGGGCTATGTTATCGATATAGAAGCCAAAAATAATCTTTTTACAATTTTTGTCTGTCTGTCTGTCTGTCTGTCTGTCCCTATGCACACGCATCACTCTGAAACTACTGAACCAATCTTGACGAAACTTGACATAGTGATAGCTAATATTACGAGATTACATCAAATATACTTTTTGTCTCATAAAACGCCAAGGGTTCTCCAGGATAAAGGATTAAAGTCTAGAATATAAACCCGAATTACTCTGAAAGTACTGAACCAATTTTAACGAAATTTGACACAGTGATAACTAATATTAGAAGACTACATCCAGGATACTCTTTGTCCCATAAAACGCAAGGAGTTCTCCAGAATAACGGACGAAAGTAAAAAATTTGTAGTTCATGAGATTCTTAATGGATTTTGGTAATTTTCCTTTGTGCTATTTACAGCAGACAGATAAGTTAAAAATTCAAGCTATATAGGCTACATAAAAAAAAAAACAAATAACCAAAAAGAATGACGGGGTTCGAACCGTCTCCCCGTCGGTCATGAGAATAGTATAGAGTCGCCAACTTTACCTCTAGGCTACGATTACGTAATAATTTCGTTCAAAAATTTCAACTGCTTCGAAAACGTACACAAAATTGTTAATAACTAATCTATACTATTAAAATTGTAACAAGTCGAAATCTGTACATTAAATATTTTTTGGAAATTTTAATCAAGGTATACTATGTTATCCATATAGAAGCAAAAATTAACACAGTGACAACTGATATTACAAGGCTACATCCAGGATACTTTTTGTCCCATAAAACGCAAGGGTTTCAAATTTAGAATACCTGGTTAATACTGTGAAAATTGGTCGATGATAACTGAAGTATGTTATAAAAGTATTAGATATAGCATTATCAAGATATATGTCATAGTGTGATTTTACTTTCTTTGTAGAAGGGTGCATACTTTCAGTTCCGAAATTATCGCTGTCCGACATATTTTCAATTAAAACACTGGTTACATTCACAACTGCGAACGGTGTTTCATAATTTATAAATAGCGTTAAAAATGCGTAGTTTAATCCGTGACAGTCAATTGTCTAATTAAATAGTAACAAAGAAATCAGTGAAAGGTGCAAGCGCGGTGTGTTTGGCGGTATGTCAAAGGGCGCAAGGTCTTCTGTGCATGCCGTGTAATACTGGTACGACGAGTGTTCGACAAAGCAATTTGAATGTTATGTTTATACAGATAGAGTTGCAGATGTTTTTGAGTACTTCGTCAATAGTGCAAAGTTCGTATTATAACCTGTAGCTTCGGAAATGTAACGTCACAAAAAACCATAATCTTCATCATCATCATCATTGGCAGCTCTTCTCGACCTAATGCAGAAAATAAGCCTCCTCTCTTTTAAAAATAAAAACATGTAATTGAAATCTATCTAGGTCAGACTTTGGCCAGTGTATATGTATATTAGTAAGATTAAAAAAACCAATTCCGTAATATTATAAAAATATTATATTACACCTAATTAAAAAATATAAAAAATACATATACCTATACATTAAAAAAATTACTGAAGATTAATTTGACCCGTAAAAAGCTAACGTCACGCAATATCTCCAGGCGGTCACCCATCCAAGCACTGACCACGCCCGACATTGCTTAACTTTGGTGAGATCGGACATGAACCGGTCGACGTTAACGACAAAACATTTCTATCCACGCGTCTCTTTGCCATTATTGTGACGTTACATAATATTAAATATAAACAATTTGAATCTTACAATTATACAAGTAGGGTTGTAAAGGTTTTTGAGTAGGTATTTCGTTAATAGTGCAAAGATTGCGTTTTGTGTGCCCGCGTATTTCGTTTAGATTGACATTTTAAAACTCGCAATATCTTTTGAATGTAATGGCCGATTTTAATAATTCAAAAAGTTATCTACAGGTACTGAAACAGTCTTAGTTTAAAAATAATTTATTTGGATATGGATTAATATATAGACATGAATAACATAGTCTTTTACGCATGGTATAGTTTTTATTAAGATTTATTTCAAAAATGTAGTTATAGTGACATAATCACAATAGATAGACATATGGTACCGCGAGGTTATTTATAGATAAATGTTCTTTAATATTGTAGAACATACTTTTGTTCTATCATTCATAGTTATCGGGGCGCATGCGATGAAATACATTTTATGCCAAATTTTTTTCATACCTTTGATTACATTATTGAAATTTTAGTAGAAATCCCAATTTTTTTCTAAAAAATAAATATAGCCTATGTTACTAAGGATTTTTTTCGAAATGTCTACGCTATTGACCCAGCAAGGTCTTAACAGCTTCACCGGAATACTAAGGCGAGCGCTTAAGGCGCTCATCCGATTTTATTTTGGCAACCAGCTCAAGGGTGCACGGCACACCTCGGCTTGGCTGTTGCCTGTTGCATACAATATCGCGACCTATCTTAGCTAACCTAGCTAACTATTTATATATATATGAGTTGTTGAAACGTATATGTGTACCAAGCATACACGCCTCAAGAACTCCTCCATATATATGTTATTGGAAAATTGAGAGTTTTTCAGTTCGATAAGGGGAATAAGTATACCCTTCCACTTTCATGTGTAAGCGTGTAGGCGTGCACGTGTGTGGGGGTGATCGTGTAGTGTTGTAGCAGTGATGTATATTTGTGTATCACCGTATCGCGTAAGCAACGCACTCAAGGGCTCCCTACCGAGGGATCGAACCTAGGCTTCAGCCACTGCCGTGGGAGGCCTAATCCGGTATGTTACTAAGGGATAATGTAGCATTCTAATGGTAAACGAATTATCGAAATCCGTCCAGTAGTTTGAGTTTATTCGTAATTAACATACAAAAATACTACGATTCCTCTTTATTATAATAGTTTAGAAAAATAATTTGAATCTTATGCTTTACTGATAGGGTCGTTAATAGTGCGAAACTTGTGTGTAATCACCACGAACGTCGCCATGGCCGATTTAAGTTTAGGGTGCGCCTATAGATGTTTTACATAAAAAATCATATATAATCTGGGTATATGTTTGAGTGAGACCGGGGATAGTTAGGATTCACAATTGGAAACGGTAGTTGTGGCTGCAATCGCGTGTCAGTTTTATTCAATTTTATCGCTTTTAAAAATACAATTGAAACCAGTGATAACCAATTTGGTGCAGACGAAGTTGCACGGGTCAGCTAGTCATACATATAGTGGAAAAAACCGTAATAGTGCGCGTAATTTTGCGCGTCGCGTTTCGGGATCAGTATGGGGGCCCTTCCGTCCGCCGGGTCAGTGCAGTTCTTGCAGGAACTATAGTGAGCCGGCGATTAACATTGGTCACTTCTGGTCTCCAATGAAAGCCGTTCGCTCTTTTAGTTACTTTAAAATAAATATGACAGTGCAGACATCGAGTATGGGTTCAACAGCGGTGCACAACCCCTACACCGCTATTACAATAGAGTTCATCAACATCCGCGGACTTCATTCTAACTTAAATGCCTTTCAACAACACCTCGAGACGGTTCAGCCTGAAATGCTCTTCTTGACGGAAACACAGATTCGCCGTCCGGCCGACACATCTTATTTACACTACCCCGGCTACTCGTTTGAAGAAAACTTTCAAGCCAAAGCCAGTGTAAGTGTGTATGTACGGTCGGAGCTATGCTTTCGTCGTTTGCGCTGTTTGGAGGATCCTTCCTTCTCTGTCCTTTGGCTATACGTGGATTTGGGCACTCAGAGCTGTATCTACGTGTGCCTTTACAGATCCTATAAGGGGGATGATGAGACCACTCGGCTCTTTGATTACTTGAGTAGGGCAGTAGATGACGCACAGGAGCAGTTTCCCACTGCGGAATTGGTGGTTTTGGGGGACTTTAATGCACACCATGAAATGTGGTTGGGTTCCTTCAAGACGGACCATGCAGGACGAAATGCCCATGCATTCGCCTTAACACATGACCTGAGTCAATTAGTGAGCCAGCACCCCCGGATTCCTGTTATCACAGGTCATGCGCCCTCTTTACTGGACCTTCTGTTGACGAGTCATCCAACTGGGTATGATGTGTCAATCAATGCTCCCTTGGGCGCATCGGACCACTGCCTAGTTATTTCCTCTGTACCACGCGCTCCACCTCCGCCGAGCGTAAGTATCAAGCGCAAGGTATGGCACTACTCGTCAGCAGATTGGGATGGAATGCGGGATTATTTCGCGTCCATTCCATGGCGGCAACTGTGTTTTGACGGAAAAGATCCTTCAGCGATTACCGATACGATTGCCGACGAGATTAGGCTTGCAATGGAATATTATATTCCTTCATCTGAGATCGTCGGTAATCGCAAAGGACGCCTTTGGTGCAGTCGTGAATGCGCTGATGCTCATAGTAAGAAGCAAGCCGCGTATCGCGAATGGATCAAGGGCCGCGCTAATAAGGATCTTAATAAAAATTTCCTCAAATCAGCTTATAACTCTGCCACCAAAGTCTGTAAGAGAGCCTATATTAAAGCGGATGCTCAACGCGTTGCACGCTTAGGTCATGAACTCGTAAGTTATCCGACTAATAGTCGAGTCTACTGGAGTCTGGCCAAAGCTGCGCAAGCCAACTTTTGTCATCCAATGTTGCCGCCGCTGAGGTACTCTGAAGGAACACTGGCCTACGAACCGCAAAAGAAGGCTACATTATTAGCTTATCACTTTGCGGCTAATTCCTGGCTTGACATTCGAAACGCGTAACCGCCTACCATTCCTTGCTGCGGTGTCACCATGTCGGAATTAAGGTTCAGGCAGCGTGACGTTCTTAAGCAACTGCGATCGCTCGATGTCCGGAAGTCTAGTGGTCCGGATGGTATCCCAGCGGTTGTTTTAAAAACATGTGTAGCCGAGTTAGCTCCAATACTAACGCGCTTGTACCGCCTGTCTTACATCTCTGGTGTCGTGCCTCGAGCTTGGAGGTAGGCCAATGTGCAACAAATACCGAAGAAGGGGGACCGGTCAGATCCTAATAACTATCGTCCAATTGCCGTAACCTCAGTGTTGTGCAAGATCATGGAGCGGATCATCAACACCCAGTTTGTCCGCTACCTGGAGGATCACTTATTGATTAATGATCGACAATATGGCTTTCGCCAAAACCGATCAACGGGTGATCTTCTGGCCTATATGCTGCACCGCTGGGGGAGGCAATTGACAAACACGGCGAGGCCTTGGCAATCAGTCTCGACATTGCCAAAGCCTTTGATAGGGTCTGGCGCCGTGGTCTTCTCTCCAAGCTTCCAGCGTACGGACTCCCCGACAATTTTTGCAAGTGGATCTCTAGCTTTCTACATGAGCGCAGAATTCGTGTTCTTATTGTAGGATGTGATTCGCAGCTCATGTCAGTAAACGCTGGAGTTCCTCAAGGCTCTGTACTTTCACCTACTCTGTTTCTTCTGCATATCAATGATATGTTGCCTTTGGGCCGTATTCATTGCTATGCAGACGATAGTACCATCCATGAGTTATACACTCATCAAAAAAGTCTAAGCAACATGTATTAATTTAAAATTTTAGGATGGTTCTTAATATTATAACGTTGTATTTTATTTTTAAAATAATATCTTTAGGGTTCTATGATGTAAAAATAACAGCTGTTGTCTTTATAAGTTATTTTAATAACAGAAATGAAACAATATTAGAATATAATGTAGAAACTAAAATACATAAGAAACTAAACTTTTTGTTTACAAAATGAAATTTCTCAAGAAAATGTATTTATTGTGAAAGAATAGAACAATTTAATACAAAGTATGGTCTCCTCTGCTATTCAGAACTTGTCGGCAACGATTATTCA
>JACEII010000024.1:3583855-3649333 GCA_014332785.1 Antheraea mylitta | reverse complement strand
AATTTGTAATATCACGCATGTTGCTTAGACTTTTTTGATGTGTGTATTACAGCAAGCCTTCTTGCGGCGGCCGGGGAGAAACAGAAAAGAGACGGCAGGAACTTATCATTGAGCTCGACCGATCCTTGCATCGCATATCAATATGGGGAGCAAGTAATTTGGTCGAGTTTAATGCTAACAAAACACACGTATGCGCGTTTACATGCAAGACATCTCCATTTACCCCCCCTTCCTACTCTTCAGAACATCTCGCTCGCAATGCGAGACAGTCTCAATATCTTGGGTGTAGATATTCGCAGCGACCTTAATCCCAGGGACTACATCGGGAGCGTAATCTCCACTGCATCTCGGAGACTCGGAATTCTGAACAAGATGCGACGGTTTTCCACGCCTGATCAGCTATATCTTCTTTATAAGGCACAAGTTCGGCCTTGCGTGGAATACTGTTCGCACCTTTGGGACGGTTCCGCCAAGTACCTACTGGATGCCTTGGACAGGTTGCAGAGACGGGCTGTCCGCATTGTTAATAATGCAGATATTACAGAGTTTATAGAGCCGCTTCAACTGCGCAGGGATATTGCCTCACTGAGCGTGTTCTACCGTCTGTATCATGGCGAGTGTTCTGCAGAATTGTTCAATTTAATCCCTTCCTCTCCTTTTCACAACCGGACCACGCGTGCTGATCTACGGACCCACAGTTTTACGGTAAACCCTATCTGAGCACGAACTAAAAAGTTCGCAACATCCTATCTTTGCCGTACCGTGAAGCTGTGGAACAATCTCCCGGCTAGTGTGTTCCCTCCTTCCTATACTATAGGGGTCCTTCAAGCGTAACTTGAAGAGGCATTTACGCAGGCCGGCATGACAGCGACGACCGACGAAGGATGACGTATCTCTCGGCAGTCGCCGTTGTTTTTAGATTGCACTGTGCTTACCATCAGGCACAGTGCAGTCACTTTGCCGTGTTACTATAAAAAAAAGACAACTGTTAACCTTTACATTAGATAGAAGGAATGAAGAGTCTCATGGAAAATTCATCTTTTTTTTAATATTGCTTTGTAATTTGAAGTACTACTAATATAAGACTTTATTGGAAAAGAGTTCTTGCAGTAAATAAGGCATACTACTTACTCTGGAACAAGAAGACAACCAAAAAGAGCGACAAAAACCCTGTAATATGCAGAGGACAGATATGTGAAAAATGTAAGTGATTACCACACAAAGAATGTACTTACCGGAGCTGACCATTTACTTACTATCTTCAAGTCGCAAGTCTTTAGAGAACCACCTACCACCACCTCTTTGATCTCATAAAACGATTGAGAACTAATTACGCATTTTAAGTTTAGCATGACAATAAAGGAAACGTCTGTCAGTAAATGCTGTTATAGAATTAATTGTGAAATTAAATAAGTCTGCGTAATTACACCCTTTGTCCCTCAGCCCTTAGGGTTAATGAAAGCTTTAACAATTTCTGTCATTTCTCATCACTGCCCACTGAAACAAACATTACCTTTTTATTGTGAGGTCAGAGGAATTAAATTCTTTTCGTTTAATAACAACAATGATGGAAAGCCTTTGTCACGTTGCTTGAGCACTTTAAAAAGTAGATTTTAACAATCTCATTAAGTTTACGTTTTATGAAAAATATTTAGTATCGACGTATACATTAATAACTTACATATTTATGTAGGGATGAATCATTATATTATAAAACGAAAATCATTTTATAAGATTCGATTCCATCGATTATACATACTTATATATATATAATTGATTCAGTTTAACAAAAATTTCTCCTTCAAATGGTGCCGCAGAAGCATTCGCCATTGTCAATTATTTTATATAATATTATTTATATATTTTATATAATATTATTTTATATAGTATTATTTCTGTATTCTGTGTACATTGTGCACACATTCTATATACTGTGCGTTTGTATAAACAGTATTATATCTAGTGTCGTCGGAATTTTGTTGTAACGTAGATACGCCTTATCTGTTATTATTTCGAGATCATTATACTAAAATTAAAACATGTTTAATATGTATAACATGTTTATGAAAAAGTAATACAGGCCCATAAGTGAAACCCTTACTTGACCAATTATTTCCCATCACAAACTTTGCAAAGGATGATTAATGAGGACTGACTATCGAGTGTAGCTGTCGTGAATTACATCATTAAATGCTTGGTTATCAGTAAAAAATATCTTTACATAATGCTACATTTATATTTTTCTTTTAGTATATAACGGTTCCATTGGAAGGTCAGAACCCTTTTCTCCATAATAATCATCTTATTCTTATCCCACCTTATTAGGTTCGCTACAGAAAGGTTTCCCATCCAATCTCCTCTATAAACTGTCAATTTGCACAACTTCTATACATGTATCAAACCCCGATTAGGCCTCCCTCGGCAGCGGTTCAAGCCTAGGTTCGATCCCTCGGTAGGGAGCCTTTGAGTGCGTTGCTTGCGCGATATGGGGACACAAAATATACATCACTGCTACAACACTACACGATCACCCCCACACACGTGCACGCCTACACAGTTACATATGAAAGTGAAAGGGTTTACTTTTTTTCTCTTATCGAACTGAAAACCTCCAAATTTTCCGATAGTAAATATATGGAGGAGTTGTTGAGGCGTGTATGCTTGGTACACATATACGTTTCAACAACTCATACATATATGAATAGTTAGCTAGGTTAGCTAAGATAGGTCGCGTTTTTGCATGCAACAGGCAACAGCCAAGCCGAGGTGTGCCGTGCACCCTTGAGCTTGTTGCCAAAATAAAATCGGCTGAGTGCGCTCGCCTTAGTAGTCCGGTGAAGCTGTTAAGACCTTGCTAGTACAATAGCGTAGTCAGTTCGAGAAAAAAAAAGGTATCAAACCTCATACAATCAGTTTATACCTTCTTCAGTCTCCGTATACTCATACTTGTACTTTCTACTTAAAAATCTTCTAGTATTTCTGTAATCCCTCCTCAGGACATGCCTATATCACGTTGACCTATTACTCATTTTTCAACTTCTCTGTCACCAATACTATTTTCATACTTTATTTCATATACTAGGGGTACGGCGGACGTTATCCCGACCTTATAATTAAAAAATCCTTGACAAATTATATACCGAATCCTTCCTCATGAGTAAAAATTCGTTCAATAACTTTAGAGTCTATCACGAACAGACAGACGTGGCAGAGGACTTTGGTTTATAATATGTAGCGATAGAATTTAAAATAATATAACCCCGTTCTCCGTTTATAATATTTTATTACATTAATCCAATAATGCTATGATGTATATCACGCATTATTTATCACCGAAAATGTCTGAGCAATAAAACATGAAACACTCCAAACGTGTTCAAACTGTGTAAAACCTCGAGGGAAAGCTTTCGATGAAATATTAAAGAAAATGGCCAGGTTTTTTCCAACCGACATTATTTATTGAGTCTTTTTCTCCTTAGTTTACGTAGATCTATTCTCACGGGAAGACTGTATAAAAAAAAGGAGTTTAGTTAGGAGCTTAAAAATGTGTGTAACGGTCAAATTAATTTTGAATTAAAAACATTAATATTAATGCTTTTATTTGGAAATAAAATGAAATAGACAGGTTTTCCGTGTGACTTTGTTCGATGTTTCTTTCCTTTTTTGTTTGTTCTTCGTTCTTGTGTATTTGACGTTCCACAGGAATATTTTTTTCCCATTTGCTGTTTGCGCATAAATACATTCGGAATTAGCAGTATAATGGAAGAGACGGATGGTCGCATTTGATAGGAGTCACTTTTTGTTCCCTTGACGCGTTGCGTGTGCATTATGTTCTGACGAAAGATTTGTCAGTAATTTAGGTACAAGTCAAAGAGTCGAAGCAATTTCAAAAGCTGTTAAATGCCTTGAGATTAGTGATGACATGCTTTACAAAATTGTCAAAAGATTTGATAACAGCGTCCCTCTCCATCAAGCCCAAAAGATGGAAGAGACATATACAAAAATTATTACAACGCATTGTATGATTATAATCTTCGTAATAAATCTGTGGTATTCTTGAAAGAGATGTTTAAAGTTTTGCACAGATGTGTTATTGCAAAGGCAGGTGTTATTTGGTTAGATACGATACTTCAACTACTACCAATGAAAATCCTGTCAACACCAGTTTAGCCACACAAAGAGACGAATGGACAGCTAAAAATGGGAGGAACACGTTTTGGGCTTTGGTGATAGAGAAATGACTTTCAGTTTTCTTTAGTTCTATAGATTCCCAAACTTATTTGATTTTATATTGTTTTACGAATAAAAACTTTAAATATATAATTTCAATTTCCTCAACTTTAATAAACTTTAAACTTTCAGTCACCTAAAAGATTTTCTTTTCAGGTTACTCAGCTAGGTTGAAAATATTTGACCTACAAAACAAGATTGAATTGTATTAGGATTAAAATAAGAAGTTGTTGATAAAATACTATATTAATCATAGCAAACCACAGCAATGTCTATTGTAGAAAAATATGACATTGAACTCGCATGCTGCTTGCATACTGCTCGCAGCGATACTTTGGGGCACGCTTAGGTAAAATCTTTTTGACTTCCTTTAGATTCGTGAAATCCTTAATGTACCCGCATGCCAACAGGATTCGAATAAGAGAGTTACATCCATCTCGGACTCCTATATCAGTCAATGTTAATAACACATCCTTACTGTTATTTATCTTTCATCGGTCTTCCATTCTACGTATCAAAAACAAAGAAAACTATTTGAAAGTTAAAAAAAACTGATGTAGAAAGAAAAACTGCTAAAAAAAACAAAAAAATGTAAATTATACGTATAGTAAGATGAGCTATGTAACAAACATACCTATTCCCTGGTAGCCGACTTTTTTAGTGTTTACTGTGTTACAAATGCTTCGGGTCTTTCGCTTACGGGGGCGGCCCCGTGCTTAGCAGAAAAATATGAGGGGATTCCCAAGTGATCGACCTTTTTAACGCCTTCCATTCGGTTGCTCACTTTAAATGTAGGAAAATTTGTCTTATGTTTTATCTATACTGATATTATAAATTGTTTGTTTGGTCAGCCGAACGTGCTAATCTTAGGAACAACTCGTCCGACTTGAAAAATTTTTTTAGTATTAGATAGGTCATTTATCGATACATCGGCTATAGAATATATATCATCAGGTTAAGACCAATAGGCCGGGAGCCAGTTGCAGAGTGCCATCACTGTGACTGAGCAACAGACAACGCGCAGCACACTCTAGAAGTTTGTGCCGCCTGGGATGTGCCACGCCGCGAGCTCGTCGCGGCCATAGGCCCGGATCTCTCGCTCTCGTCTGTCATCTGTAAGATGGTTGAGAGCGAGACCGGGTGGAACTCCGTCGCCTCATTCTGCGAGGCAGTTATGCTCGCTAAGGAGGCGGCGGAGAGGGAGAGAGAGCGGACCACCAGGCTCCTCTCCCGCGGCCGACGAACACGGCGGCGACGGGTCGGAGACGATCTGAGGTCACCGTAAAGGGCCTGCGGGCGACGTGACGCGGGCACGTCCTTCGCCCAGCACTATAGCAGGCCCCCGTGGTGGAGTCGCATTGTGCCGTGCGACTCCCACAGTTCGTCGGGGGGGTTAAGAGGTCTTAAGAGGGGCCGACACCTGTCGGGTGAGCAGAGGTAGTGCCGTACGCAGTTCCTGCTCCCTGGGCAACAGGTGAAAGGAGGCACCATGGGGTTTTAGTCCGTGCAAGTCGGACATACGCCACCCTAGCTGCCCGGCCAGGGTGGGCATCCGAAGGGATTTCCCCATGTAAAAAAAAAAGAATAAAAAAAAAACAAAAAAAAGGTTAAGACCAATACGAGCGGAGCACCAGTGAAGAATGTTTCAAAATCATTTTTTTTTCTTTTCATAGTAGACGGAATTCTAAGAAATAATCTATGGTCGATTTGAGTAAGGTACGTATTCTCCTGAGGCAATAATACAGTCTGACCGGAATTAGAAGAGTAATTTTATACCTTTACCGATGTTAGCCCGATCTTTTAGATTTACGAAAAGTTTTACAAAACGGTCTTTGATAATAAATTACGGGATGGACGAGCATTTTTAGATTTATTATCTCGAATAAAATAAATAACTTCACTTTGTCAGAAAAGTTACTAAAGTGTTTTCAGAGTATTTATATTGGTAATACTTATTTTTAAACCTATTTCCGTTGATGTTACACAGTGAAGATTAAATATATTAATATGCGAAGCAATTAAAGGTTCATAAATATTACAATTATAATACATATACACATACGCAGCTATACATACATTTAATATAAATATCATTTGTTGTTGGTGCGGCAGTGGCAGAATTATAATACTTTGTGTTTTTTGTCATGGTTTGTTGTTATTGGTGATTGTTTTTATTTTAAATTTTAATTCCAATATTTTCACTTGCATGCTATGAATTATAATTTATTTATTGATTAGATTATCAATATCTTATATACAGAAGTCTAGGTTAAACGTATAATAAGGATATATATATATATAAATGTCTATGTGTGCTGAAATAATTGTTACCTTTTATTTAAGAATATATAGCTGTACATTCCATTGGTGTAAATAAGTAATATTAAAATCACAGTATAGTATATTTCTTTCACGCCCGTCATTCGCTATATCTGCCCTTACTTAAAATTTGTTAATTCGGACATCCATTAAATGCTTATTCTTTAGGATCTTTCAGAATCTTTGATAGAATGAGAGCAGTTAGGATTAACTATGTCGTTTTATTAAAGCTTAATGGAATTGAATTAACCTTTAATACTAAAGTATCGTTTTACTCAAAGATTTTTAATTAATTTTTATAAAGACACTTCTCATATAAAAGTAGATTTTTGTTAAGCGATTTACATACTCAATGTTATCTGTATCTTCAATGTTAAATGTATTAATAAATATATTATTTTATATAGCCTTTTAGGTATAAAGATAATGAAAAATTATCTGTTTTTATTTTTATCGTATTATAGTCATTTTACTAATAATTGCTGTGAGTATGAAAGTTAACATCTTTCGCAGTGTAATTAGATCGAATAGGCTTCTGTTTCTTCTTTAATAACTTACTTGCTTTAGTAAGTACGAATACAATGATTATTACTGTCATTATCAAGCAGAGAATTGTTACAACGTATCTTGTGATAGCTTGAGTGTTTCAATAAAATGGTGTCCTCCTTACTTGTGCAGAACTGCACTGCACTTGTGCAGAATCTCTCTTTCTCTTGGTATCCTGTGTCCCTAAACTGTCGGGGCAGAGGGCAGAATAACTAAGCTATATTAAATAACTTATTTACAATATTACAAAATGTAAGAAAAAAAAGATCATGTATAATAAAAACCACATAACAGCCTAAGGTTTCCAAAAATCCAAATAAAACTCTTTCTAATTCCTCTTTAAATCTCACACAATTAAAACTCTATATAATAAAATTTTATGTATATGCGCTTTTTTTATAATGCTCAAAACTATTAGCTAACTAAAACAGGAAATAAATAAAGTAATAACGATACAATATAATTTTATTTGAATGAATTTATAAGACTGTTTTATACCTGTTCTCCGGAAGCATTAATTTAATTTTAGACAATTACGTTCATCAACACAGTTATTGTAAGTAGCTGTAATGTGGACTGTGTCGCTTTGATATAAGGTTTATACAAATCACCTGTTTGTTAGAGTTCGTTGAGCCGAGATACGACTTAGTTCATTCACGCACCTGCCTCTGAGAAGTCAATGATTTTTGTTTTGTTGTACACTCACGAACAAAATTGTGTAATAATAATATTCTTGTTATATACATAAATGAAATTACATAGTAAATTATCGGTATACACAAGAATTATTCTCTTTTACTTATATATAGGTATTTTGTATTATACTTAGGTATTTATTTTGACTTGATGTTTATTTTAATTCGGTGTCATTAAGAAAATTGAAACAAATTTACAAATTATTGTAAAATAATAACTATGAAGGTGGTTTTTTTATTGCTTTGAATGAATTACGCACTTAAGTAACATCAGTAAATTCCATACGAAACACGTATATTGCGTAGAAAGCGACCAAGCGCTTGATCTACTTAGCATGGCATCTTGTTGGAAGAAGCATTTAAAATTCAGCCATTAAAGACGACTTGCCTCTAGACTCCAATACGCTGGGTTATGCCATACCGCTTTTTTTGCACTGTTACTTTATATTCATCTGGTTTAACCTACATTTTGTATGGTAATTGCTTCGTTCTTAAGCATTATGATTTGATTATAGACAACCTATAATTATTCTCAACATATAAGCCATAAAACCTAAGAGAAATTATTTCACTTTGTTAGTTCCAAGGTTTAGGAAGAGAACGTTTAAACAAGTAATCCATCGAACTCTAAAATATTTGCTTAGAGTATCGCAGTATATCAATGTATTGTACTATATCGTCTATCGTGTATTTCTAAAAATGCAAAGCAAAATCAAATATAATGGAAGAAGGGTGATATAGTGGCTAAAACTACAATAATTTGGAAATTAAGTTTGCTCAAACAAGGGCGACTAAACGTAATTCAGATGTAAATCCTTTTTAGGTTCATGTATTGTTTCAAATTTCAAAGGACCTGTAATCCATTTAAGAAAGTACATTGCTTTAATTACACACTTCGTAATATTAAACCGATAGTGGACTTGGAAATATATGGTCTTCGAAATCGCAAAATCTTGCAAATCCATTCGTAGGCTTATTTTTAAGAAAATTTTGTTACTTCGTTTAAAGAGATAAGATATGGCAGCATTATAATTGCTTTATTTTGATCGGTAAATAATCTAAAGTTATCATTTTGTAGTCAAAATTAATTATTAAACGCAACAATCACTAAGCCCTTGCAAAATTTCCTATTCTGTGAGTTATGTAACTATTACCGTTGATCCCTACAATTAAACCATAATCCACATTCGATATATCCCAGTTAATTACACACATTGTATATACAAACTTATTATATCCTAGTTATGATGTCATCTGTATTGTGTAAAAAGAAAATACCGTATAAAAACTCCCTATAATTAGCACCTTTAAAATGAATTCATGAATCAACTGTCAATGAGATGGCCGTTCCCTCCGACCTTAATAAATTTAGATTCTCAAAGTGGCCGAAAGTGCAAATTGAGACTGTAAAAAGGTAAATGGATACTCAAGCCGAGTTCCGTTGAGAAGATTCTCCTCCATTTGACCTCGCTGTGAGACATCTTATTTGTCAATGAATTTCGTATCGTATTTTGTTTCGTTTCGTATTTTGTATGATTTAATGTAGCTTAACCAAGCAGATTTTTGTTACGAGTATTTCGGAATTTTTTATGTTAGGAATATGTAATATAATATAATAAATAATTAAGGGAACGTCTTAGTAGTCCGGTGAAGCTGTTAAGACCTTTGTAGGTCAATAAAGAAGTCAGTTCGAAGAAAAAAGTTAATAATAATACTCACTACTTAATTAAAGTTAATACTATTTTTATTATTTTCTTACATATTAAAAGTCTTCGTTGTCCATTTTTTTATGGTAAATGAGATGTTAATGTTTTAATATATTTAGTACAACTAAGTTGTTTAGGATCCCCCCTAACTTTAACTAAATAATCTATACATGCATACTCCCCGAGCTAATCTTTGAAACATTTTTAGAGAAATTTTACTAGCAAGTTTTCTGGGCTTTATGTAGGCTACATATTATTATTTAAGTTTTCATCAAACAACAAAACCCATTGGGTAAAAACAAAGTCGCTGGTTTTTGTTACTTTAAAATGTAACTAACTTTTGCTTGCAGTTTTATTCGCGTCAATGTAGGTTTAACCTGCCACCAAGAATTTTTTGTGGTGCAAAGTATGTTCTTTTACACATCTCTTGCAGTGTTTATGCAAAATTTTATGATGATCTTTGGAAAGTAGTTAAGGAGTGAAAGCGTAACAAATATATAAACTTACATTCGCTTTTATGATATTAGTAAGGACTACCTGTGCCCGCGAACCCGTCCTCGAAGGACCTAATGTTAAATCACATTGACTAATAAAATCATCTGAATGTATTAACTCCATTTTTTTTTTCGAAATGTCTACGCTATTGACCCAGCAAGGTCTTAACAGCTTCACCGGACCACTAAGACGAGCGCTTAAGGCACTCCGCCGATTTGATTTTGGCAACCAGCTCAAAGGTGCACGGCACACCTCGGCTTGGCTGTTGTGTGTTGCATGCAAAATCGCGACCTATCTTAGCTAACCCAGCTAACTATTCATATATGTATGAGTTGTTGAAACGTATATGTGTACCAAGCATACACGCCTCAACAACTCCTCCATATATTTATTATCGGAAAATTAAGAGTTTTTCAGTTCGATGAGGGAAAAAAGTAAACCCTTCCACTTTCATGTGTAAGCGTGTAGCGTGCACGTGTGTGGGGGTGATCGTGTAGTGTTGCAGCAGTTATGTATATTTGTGTGTCACCGTAACGCGCTAGCAACGCACTCAAGGGCTCTCTACCGAGGGATCGAACCTAGGCTTGAGCCACCGCCGTGGGAGGCCTAATCGGGTGTGCGGGAACGAAATTAACCCCCAGACCACGGCGGCGTGATCTGTGGTTACGCGGGCGTGGGCGTGAGCACGCTCTGTTTCGAGGGACAGGCTGGTACTGATCGTTCGCTGACGTGATTAAATCAGGAGGGTCGGTAAAAATGCATCGCGGACGTCTTTTATAACGCGCAGCGTTAGGTACGGCTTCATAGTTTACGGCGGATACCACTAACGGATTGGGATGATTCGCAGCTTTTTCAAAATAACTAATCGTAAGTGATTTTACGTACGCCCAGATAGAAAGGATCTCTAGGTCTCTAAGGAGATCTACTCTCCGGATGTACCACGGGGCACCGGTCACTTTACGTAAAACGCGATTTTGGAGAACCTGCAGATTATCAAGGTTATCTTTGGACATATGCGCAAAAACGGGGCAGCTATATGTCATCACGGGACGGATACACGTCTTATACAAAGTGAGCTTGTGTCTGAGGGACATCTTACACTTATGACAAAGCAACGGATGGAGGCGACCCAAGACCATAGCGGCTTTGTTTCGCACTCTGTCTATATGTGAATTGAACTTTAGATGTCTATCTAATGTAACACCGAGATATTTGACCTGTTCGGCCCAAGGGATATCGAATCCGTATAGCCTGATGGACTCAAAGTTATTAGCGCGAATTTTTTGTGGTGCAAAGTATGTTCTTTTACACATCTCTTGCAGTGTTTATGCAAAATTTTATGATGATCTTTGGAAAGTAGTTAGGAGTGAAAGCGTAACAAATATACAAACTTACATTCGCTTTTATGATATTAGTAAGGACTACATGTGTCCGCGAACCCGTCTTCGAAGAACCTAATGTTAAAACACATTGACTAATAAAATCATCTGAATATATTAACTCCATTTACTTATCTACTTTTCTCACGTACTGAAGTCGCGTGGTCAATAAAGTTACAATAACGTTTGATTGAATGAACTGACTTTAATTTAACCAACACTAAATATTACTCTAGAATATGCTTTCTGAATTTCTTGGAGAGGTTTTATCGTAATCACGGTACTTTAGCAGTGATAAGTGTTTATACAAACAGACAGTCATTTCTTATAATGATCGGAATGTATTTTATTTATTTCTAGACACTTGCAACATTATTTTTAAAAATATCTAAAAAGTACAGATACTTCACACACGCAAACATCCATTACTTAAAATATATTTAATTAATCACCTTAAAGTATTTTCTTAACGACTATACTTTCACTCAAATATTTATATAGAGCGCATCTGTCAAACATATGAATTATTTGTTTGCCTATTTGTCACGCCTCACGTTTGACACCTCGTTTGTTTGTTTGTTTGTTAATAACACATTGAGGTCCGGAGTTCGAGTCGCGTGTTAGCCCGCCACACTTCAAAAGCATTGTCTAATGCGTGTTCATACAATTATTATTGACGCGTTAAATAAAGTGATGGGTGGTGGGAAATTTGTTTGCTTTTATCTGTCGTAAAATCCATAGTGAGCTTACGTAATCAACAGACCCGCCATTTATTTATTCACTGTAGACCGCGAGTAGTCGGGAGCCTCATTTGTTGTATAAAGGTTTAAAACCTATGCCAGTTATACAAAGGAAAAGCAGCACGACGCCCAATTTAATTTCAATATTATCTGAATCCGCGGTTCTACGCGCCTTTTTCTTATACAGTAATTATATTCGACTTGTTATTTTAATTCATGTCGTGTTCAAATGGCGTATATGATTTATGCGCATAAAAGAGTGTTTTGGTTTTTTCGTTTTTTATTATTGTGTTATCACCCACCTCCGGTGCCGCTAGTCACATTCAAGAAGCGAGACTACAACACGACCGGAACATTGAAACTAACGCCACAAATATTAGAGATACGCATTGATACTAGTGCCAAGGGCCAATATATAAGAGGGACACATTAACACTAGCGCTATTTTATTAAATATACATAAATTATTTAGGGTGTAAGGGGTGTCGAGTAACATCTTAAGACTTGAGACACCCAACCCAACCTCACCTGCACGTGGTGCACCCTGCTGATCAACGAACGAGGCTATGGCGAAAGCGGGTTGGTAGGGTTTTACAGCCCGACTGGGTTGCAACCACCATGCATATGGCGAAAAAGGCCGTCATAGTGACTCGCTTCTGCGCGTCGCGTTTCGGGATTAGCCTGTGCATATCCAGTACCGGGTGACTTTCGTCATTATGGCCGGCATGACAGCGGCGACCGGCGATGGATAATCTGTCTCTCGGTGGTTGCCGATGTTTTTGGATTGTACTATGCTTAACATCAGACATAGTGCAGTCACTATGTCGTGCTTCGATAAAAAAAAAAGAATTGATATTATTGATTTACTGCTTGCATAACATTAGTTAATTGATTATCATTATTTTTGTGTTGCACAAAGTATTTTGTAGAATTGTTAATTAACAGTAATTGCTTTGACTTCCATAGTTTGGCTTATAAAAGTCTAGATGTCGCTACTCTATACACATACTTGTATGTCTAAATATATTTCAGACTAGCCTCTGCCCGCGACTTCGTTCGTGTGGAATAAATACTTTTGGGCTAAAATTAACACGCAGCGGAAGCTCCCAAGAGGAAAACAGTCCCGATTTTGAAACATTCTTCATTGGTTCTCCGCTCCTATTTGTCTTTATGTGGTGATATATAGCCTATAACCATTCTCGATAAATAAGCTATAGAACACTGAAATAATTTTTCAAATCGGACCAGTAGTTCGTGAGATTACCCCTTACAACATCACAAACTCACAATGTCACAACGTCACAAACTTTACCTCTGTATAATATTAGTATAGATACATAAGTAAGAATGATTATATAAAATTGATGTACTTAAATAATATTAATTTATTCATTATATATTATTTTAGTGTTATTTATATAATTGTGCAGAATTATGAGTAAATGGTAATTGCTTTGATTTATATAGTTCGTCTTATGAATTATATAGTTCGGCCTATAAAAGACAAGATGTCGGTGATATCAACGTATTGTTATGTAAAAAGTACTGTAAGATAAAACTCTGCCCAAATTTATAGTGACAGTAACTACGAAGTGTTTATTGGCATCCCTGACCGCATGATTATGTGTTATTACACTCCCAACAATTTTCAATTGCGTTCTAGGCATTTTATAAGCTTCAATTTAATAAAATAATACAAAGTAAGGAAAGTATTATATGCATTTTGGCATGACACCCTAATTGTTGGGTTACGCCTTTTTTGCATTTACCACGTGATATTTCATAACTTCTACAGGTATTAGCATTTTATCATATATTTTACTAGCCTTTGCCCGCGACTTCGTTCGCGTGGAATAGTTACTCTGGACTAACGCTAACACGCAGTCCACTGCTTCCAAGCTCTCAAGAGAAAAATAAACGATTTTTAGACATTCTTTATCGGTCTTAGCGTGATGATATATAGCTCTGATGATATATAACACTCAAAGAATTTTTCAAATCAGACCAGTAGTTTCTGAGATTACCCCCTACAACGTCACAAACTCACAAACTCACAAACTTTACCTCTTTATAATATTAGTATAGATTCATTTATAAGATAAAAAAATGTATTCTATTTAAACGATTTACAAGCGTTTGTGAAACGAGAAACGCGAAAAACGTAATTAATTCGCGAATTTAAACGTCAATACGCAAAATTAATAAACGTTCAAAAGAAGTAATCCCCTTCTTTCGTTTTTCATAATTTTTATATTCTACAGAGCTCGTGTCAAAAATCTATCGCTAAGCGGTAATTTATGGAATCCAATAGCTACACGAAGTACAAATTATTTTTTAATTTAAAACTTCTTTAGGCGCGTTGAGTGGTATTTTTGGTAATAGATAGTTATAATTTCGCATCATGACATGCTAATAAGCGTGATCGAGCGTATTGCACGTACTGTAGTACGTATGTTATTGATGTTTTGTTTTGATATTGTGCATCCTATCATATGTTAAAATGTATATAACGAATGTTCGGTGTGTCAATAGATTACATTTAATACTATGATTCATTTAAAAATTCAAAAGACAGTTATTTCATTTTTTTAGTTTTTACTCCTATCGGCAGTCCTTATAATTGTCTCTATTTTTTGCTTATCATATTAAAATCCTTCCTCTATATCTAATAATATCAAGGTAAAATTATGGTCAACGATGAGGATAACTAAAAAAAAAAATATCGAAGTGCCGCATCTTAAAAAAATACATACCGACGTCTCTTCCAAATCGTGAGACAACTTTCCAACGACCGGCTCAATACAACCGTAACCGATACGTGTGGGACTGTTTTATTAGTTGTTAATTGTTCATTCGAAGGCTTTTGTTTTGACACGCGTCGGCGTCGATTACCTTTTACGGGGACACGAATGAGTTTGAACCACAGTTGATTAACAATCCATATATATATTGTCGATTGTATGTAAGCGTATCACTTCAAAATTTGCATTTGATTAAATAATTTTGGTTGTGATTTTAATTGTCAGTACAAGGTTTTTATGAAAGGAAATCTTTGAAAAATCGTACGGAAAACTAAAAAAAAAGTGGTTAAGAAATCCCTATATCAAAGTATGCGAGTGTGTAGTACAGAAAATAGTAGGGAAACCTTCAAAAATACTAACAGATTGACGTTATACAGTTGCTATTTTTCTTTCTTCATATGGTTATACTATAAAAGGAAGATTAGTCTCATTCTCGTCATTCAATTATAATTTTTTTTTGTAATGGCGTCTCGTAGATACGTTTTCTGGCTATGTCAAGTCAAGGTCAGGGTAAATTTTTGTCATTATTACAGCGGGGGGAAACCGCGTAGGCAAATTGTATAATATATTTGAGAATTATGTACTTCGACATCTTTTGACCAATTAGTACATATGTTGAAACATTAAAGTGTTCGTAGATGAATTTTAAGTTATTATAAGTCGCCAATAGGTGATCCTTGTAGCACATCAACTTCTGTGCTGTTAGGCTAAAAATTAAAAAAATATGTCGTGAACATTTTGCTATTTTTGCTTATTAACAAGCTGTTGAGTTTTCGACCGGAGTAGAAGACACTTGATTTGAAATAACACAGTCGTATTTAACTACTTCATAAAACTCTAACTGCTTTACTGACGGATAATACGGAGCATAAAATGGCTAAATCAGAAGCATGAATAACGCAAATTCATTCTCCTAATGGGATAAAATTATCTGTGAGAAAGAATCTCATTATTATTAACTTATAAATTCAAACCATAACTAAATCTATTCAAACAATGAATTTATCATTCATTTATTATTTGGAGCTCATGTTTACAAGATCTAAAACTTAAAAGTTGTCGAGTTTTGCGTAAAAACATTAATTACATTTTGTAATGTTTTATTTTCTGTCCTTCGTAAATAGTCCATAGAAAATTTATCGTATAAAAACTTTCATATTCAAGTATAAAGAATACTGCTTTAATTTTAATAAAAAGGGACGACAGTCCCTTGATTATCTGAACTAATATTGTCCATTTGCAAAATTATATTTAAACTTCTGCATATTAAACTGTTGCTTTTAACCTACTCACGAACCTGATTCTAAATCGGTATTGTACAGTAATAATAAAATTCATCAATGTACACTAGTAAATATGTCTGGTTAACGATGTCATTGGTTCTGGAAAACAATAGGATTGCGAGGGCGTATATGCTTTCATACCGCGAGTGAAATTGCAGTTGTAAAGAGACAGGCTAGTTAATATCGCGTATATTTATTCTTGGATTTACTGTAAGTTTGTAGATTAGTGAAAGTATTTTAATCATATCTAATTTAAGAGAAGACCAACTCATCAATAGTCATAAGACTTTGAACATCGATCAATTGTACATTACAGTGATAACATTAAGCATGGCGATAGAACACATCGTGAGGAAATCTTAACTTGAGATTTTTTTTGTAGTACCACCCTATGTACCGTAATTGGTCACCAACATTGGTGACCGTCATTTATCACCAACATTTTAAATGACTCCGCTTTGGAGCCCTCGCGTGTAAAGAATTATTCAATAAAATTTCGGAAAGAATGAGAATTGGTTACAGACAAGCCGCTGCTGGAAAGAACAAATTCTTCACAAGTCTTAAAATCGTTGTTGTAACTGCAAAACTCAAACTGCAAGACTCCAAATAGGTTTGAAAAATATGTCGTCCAAACTATATGTCTAGTAAAAAAAGAAAGAATCATGTATTCTCATTCTATGTTTTCCGTCCTTGTTGAGGTCAAGGGAACAACTAGTCACAATTTATTGGGATATAAATTATGCTACCCAAAATTATTTCTAAAGTCTTGTCTTGTCTTATCTGTCTTATTTGTGTATCGTATACCTTGGACTTATTAGTCAGGACATTTGTAAAGTTTGGAAAGTATTTTTAAGGCGGATTTTTTTTAATTACCAGGATTTCAAACAATAAACTGGAATAGAGCATAATGTGACAGTTATTTAATAATAACGATAAATGTGTTATTTTTCTACGTTAAGTTTCGCGTTGACATTTCTTGCATTTTATTCAATTGATACATAAATTCCTTTAAGTATTTTTTTATCAATTTGTCTAATATTTTTATCTTAAATTTACAGAGAAATATGTTTGAGGTATTATCGTAAGCTTTATGACTATTCATAATGTGCATACGTATTTGATAAAAACGATTTCGACTTTTAGCATAATTAAAAATGATAACATATTGTATATCTTTTACGGAGACAATAAAAAAAACCTAAAGCATCTCTCTCGAAGTAACAAAGAACGTTAATAACAGAAACGGATACAGCGAATTCATCGTAAATCGCAAGGAAAAAAGGTCTGAAATATTACGTAAAAGACATGAAAGCTTTACCTACATAGGTCGGGTTCATCAGGCCAGGGAAAGTAATATCTAGGTATAAAGCAACGCATTGCAGGTTACTAAAGAATTTGTATCGGTCTCGATTTTACATGAAAATAATTCTTCTAGTAAGGAGAATACAGGCGACAGTAAACCGTAACTGATACAGACTTACGCTCTTATGCTTTTTGAGATGAAGATTTGTTTGTTGGAATAGTGTTTTTTTATCTTGTCTAAGTAAAATGTCTGCACTTAGTCAAGTGATTACTATACCTCAATTATTTACGTGTAACTTTTGTTATTGTTATTTTGTTACTGAACTTACTAATTTTAATATTACTAATATACTTCTTTGAGTTCTCCGTCTTAAATAATGTAAAATGATTTATGTTCTAGGTTATCTGGAAATGTTTTCTACATACAAAGGTTGTATAGTGAAGGTTCTCATAGTTGTAGTAATATGAACTGAAGAATACGGAAACTGGTAACTTTACTATACCCGCGCCTCGTTCCGAGATACCGAACTGGGACGTCCACATGTATGTATGCACGAACGTTCACACTATACTCATTTAAAGTAGGCCATGAACCATGTAGATACTGAAAAGCACAAATAACCAGCAATTTGAAAAAAAATAGAGCTATGCGTATAGGTACGCGCAGGTATAGGAAGGTTAAGAATTGCGGAAGTTATGCAAGATTTTGTTATTTATCTTTGTTTGCGGTTCGAATCGTTAATTATACTGGCATATGAAGTGTTTTAACCCTCAGAAGTGATAACGAATTATGATTAGCCTCAGGACTGCAGTCCTATTGAGATTGATTATACGTGACTATCGGCTGCAATGACCACTATAAATTAAGTGGCCTTTATGTCTATTTGCTACTGTATAGTGTTTTTTTTTCGAACGGACTACGCTATTGGCCTAGTAAGGCTTAACAGCTTCACCGGACTAACTTTATAGTGTATAAATAAATGTATATTTGTACTTATAGGTGAAGTTATACTGATTGAGCCTGAACATACAAAAAAACTTTTTCATATTTTAACCTATCTATAAATTAAGTGCTAAGTATAAGTACAGTATTAGTTAGTGACGTATGGTATTTTAAGGAATATTGTGAGAAAAACTTAATTAGGCATGAAGCACGTCGGGAACTATAGCC
This sequence comes from Antheraea mylitta, assembly GCA_014332785.1. Taxonomy (NCBI): domain Eukaryota; kingdom Metazoa; phylum Arthropoda; class Insecta; order Lepidoptera; family Saturniidae; genus Antheraea; species Antheraea mylitta. The sequence continues at coordinate 3,630,666 of JACEII010000024.1, read as the reverse complement.
GAACGCTTCCGAACTGTCACGAGTCGCGTTGCAATAATTCCAACCAACTTCATAGTGTGTTCTATCGTTGCACGCAAAATTAAGTGCTAAGAATAAATACAGTATTAATTAGCGACGTAGCGTGTAGAAAAAATATTCTACTAAAAAATGAATTAGGCATGAAGCACGTCGGGAATTGTAGCCGAACGCTTCTGAACTGTCACGAGTCGCGTTACATCAGTTCCAACCAACTTCATAGTGTGTTACATCGTTGCACGCAATCTCACTTTCAAGTTAAAAAATATCACTGTAAACGATTTCCTATAATGCAGTGAATGAAACATAATTTCTGAAATCATTTCCTGCATAACATTTGCGAAATCCTAGTGTTATTAAGTTTTAAACTTCGTAAAGTAACTATAAACAAACAAAAGGTTACACAGAACGAGTATGAACGCTTAGTAAACCGGGAAATGTCAGTTGACCGTTAGGCTTTAAATCTCAATGAGATATCGATGTATGTCAGCTCACAGAGCGTGGGGTCGTTGAACAATACCTGTGAAGGGTGGCGCAGTTGGACGTTGGGCCAGTCACGATTTTCAACAATAATTGCCAATTCTAGACGTTACATTTTTTTTAAATGTTAAAATTTTGATTCGAGTTTTAGTATTTGGTTTTACCTGAATCTGTCTCTATACATGCACTATTTATTATTTTATTTTTATATAGGTATAATATAATATAATAGGTATAATATAATATCCATTTAAATACGCCATATCACAAAAAAAAAAAACAAAACAGTCCTGCTAGACTAGTGGTTTTACCGTTAGAATATCAATCTGATGTCCGTAGGTTCGAACCCCGGCACGTAACAACGAATTTGTCAAAATTCGCGTACTTTCACTAATTTAAATTGGTATCCATAACCTGAGAAAGGTACTTGTAGTGTCATAGTGTGTGGACAAAATATAGAACGGTGGATTTCTCGGAGTTAGAAATTGTCAATACGTCGTGGACTGGCGTGTATATGCTTATACCTTCCTTCGGGAAGAGACCTATAACCCTACAGCGTGCTTGTTTTGTGATCTATGATATTGTTATACGCAATGCTGCAATATCGTTTCTCCATTGAGCTTATTCTAAGAAAACGTGGACACGTAATCTCATGGTCTTCGTGATATCGGTTCAAAAAAACAACAAAAAATGTACGTGACGCTATGAAAGAGAGTGCAGTTAGAAGCGCTCTGCTGTCCTCAATAAAGCACTTATAATGTGGATTATAAAACAGTTTTATGCAACGATAAACTATTTTATATACAATCAATTAATATTGGGTTTATGGTATCCATTTTAAAGACACTATTTATTTCGTACTATCTATGACGAGAAATCAAGTTTGACCGCTTCCGCTTGGGATAAGAGACGATTACTCCGCCAACAGAATGGTGGGGAATCATAAGACTCGGTTTTTATAGTCATAAATATGATAATAATATAAATTTCTATTTCTAAAAAGTTATTTCCACAACTACTGATTCAATTCTATAGTCGTGATCTGATGGTTTGACCAGTGGAATATCAATCCAATGTCCGCAGGGTGAACACCGGCATGTACTAACGAGTTTTTCGGAATTTGTGTACATTTACTAGTTTAAGATGGTAACACTATCGGCTCATGGTGAAGGAAAACATCGTAAAGAAACTTGAACCTGAGAAATGTTATTGTATTCTACCGTATGTGGGAAAATACAAAACTAGATTTCTCAGAGTTTGAAATTGCCAGCTAGTACGTCGAGGGATGTGGTCATTGTACTCATATCTTTCTTCTGGATAGGCCTATGGCCTTGCAGGGGATCTTTTACAGGCGAATAATGAACATAGGTTAGATCTTTTTGTCAGCCTTTTTAAGTTTTAAACTGAAAACTCGTTTCATTTTGCCAATTTTTTACCTCTCACTTTTCGTCTTCCATCCTTTTTATTTTTTTCTCGAACTGACTACGCTATTGATCTAACAAGGTCTTAACAGCTTCACCGGACTACTAAGGCGAGCGCTTAAGACTCTCAGCCGATTTTATTTTGTCAACCAGCTCAAGGATGCACGGCACACCTCGGCTTAGCTATTGGCTGTTGCATGCAATATCGCGACCTATCTTAGCTAACCTAGCTAACTATTCATATATGTATGAGTTGTTGAACCGTATATGTGTACCAAGCATATACGCCTTAACAAGTCCTCCATATATTTATTATCGGAAAATTGGGAGTTCGATAAGGAAAAAAAGTAAACCCCTCCACTTTCACGTGTAAGCGTGTAGGCGTCCACGTGTGTGGGGGTGATCGTGTAGTGTTGTAGCAGTGATGTATATTTGTGTGTCACCGTATCGCGCAAGCAACGCACTCAAGGGCTCCCTACCGATGGATCGAATCTAGGCTTGAGCCGCTGCCGTGGGAGGCCTAATCGGGTGTGCATGTCTTCCATCCTGCTTTTGCGTACATACCGTTCAACGTATTACGCCAGGTATAAAGATTTTTAAGAATTACTTGTTTCATATAATTTATAATTATGTGGAATTTGCTTATTTTTTAGGTCCGCGTTATGTCACTTTCTTCTATTGATTTTCTTTCATAATTCTGTTTAATTGTTAATATTATTTGTAAATTTCGAAGTGTAAGTCGTATGAAATATAATTCTATAATATTTTATAATAAAGAAGAATACCTTACTTTTTTCTAAAGATAATATCTAAGGTTCATATGACAGGCAAGTTTATTGATGTGGGAACTATACTATTTCAATAGATATGTACGTTGTGATATAGGCACACTAATTACAATTACATTGCCAACTCGTTACAATTCTCATGGGAACGTATTGTCTTTTCCTAACTTATTACACTACTTATTAGTCGATACAGATATATTACATAATATTTCACAAATAAACGTGTGATTTAGCGTTCAAACGCTAATGAGGTCAACTGAATACCATCTGGTGTTAGATAACGGGGATCTCCAAAATAGTAAACTCATTAAAATTAGAAGGACTGACTCTCGAGTACATCTGCCGGTACAAACTCGATAAGTGCTTGGCGACAGATTTTAAACTTGAGTGTGTTAGCTCGCCAGGCAGGGTTTAGGGAAAACTTACCACGATGCTATCCTTCACCGAAAATTCTGTCTGATTCACAAGGATTCGAATGTATGTTGATCGACGTGATGTCCAAACACGCTAACCGTTGAACCGTTATCGCTTCAAAAAAATTTGTTTTTCTTTACTAAGATTTATTCATTAAAAACTTATTTTTTTCCTTCTTACCCTTATCGCACATAATTAGGGATTGGCACAATATGTTTACCTTTTCCACTTTTCCTGGCCGATGTCATCCCAGTATTCACACCTTTTATATACATCATTTTTCACACATACCATCCATACCTTTTTAGATATTCCTTTACTCCTATTTCCGTCCACCTTCATACTCAAAAAATGTCTAGTTACATGAATTATTAATTAATAGTTAAACTCAGGATAGTACATGACGTTTGTGTCCGATTGTTACCATACACTAGGCTTGGGGGACTGGTGTTACTCGCGTCCGCATGAAGTGTACCTCTCTTTCCCCTGTTCCCCGGGTAGTGCTAAAGAGTATCAAATTTTTGTCCGCTTCACCGTTCCACACATACCACACAGCGACAAATAGAGTAATCAATCAAAAGAAGATAATAAAAGATAGATTTTCTATTTAGTCCTACGATTAAATAAATAAAACCATATACTAGGCGTAATATCCGCCATAATAGCATGCTTATGCATATCACGGTCAAAGTAGTCCGGTAAAGCTGTAAAAGCCTGTGAGGACAATAGCGTAGTCAGTTCGGTTATCCTGGTGAGGCTGTTAAGATCTTACTAGATCAATAGCGTAGCCAGTTCGAGAGAAAAAAAGTACTCAGTTGGAAAAAATGTCGCTGTTGGAGATTAATCGATGTATATTTGGTAACTTCCTTGGTTATTATGCACCGAATTGGGTCACAAACACCAATCACAGTGACTGTCTTATGTTTGTCGATTTTCGTTTCGGATGGTGATTAATTATTTTTAGATTGTACTGTCCTCTAAAGTACAGCGCAATGTTTTCTCTTTATTTATTTACGAACTTGTTGATGCCCTCTCGTCATATTAGCAGGAAAAAGACTGGCGAATGTATACGTAACCAACAAGACATCAGTTAGCTGGCTTTTGCCCTCAGCTTCGCTTGTGATAATAAAGCGTGAAAGTGTACAAAACAACAAAAAAAATGTTGTTGACATTCTACATTATTTTGAAATAATCAATTTTAAATCGGTACACTTTCTTTTGATCTGCTGTTAAGTTCAAATAAAACCAAGTAGTTCGTAACACTAAAAAGTTCTTGAGTTCTTTCATGGCGTTTTGTTAAGTCTTAATGTTCAGCTAACTTGATGACTATGCTCCAAACTATAAGTGGAATGCGTTTAAAAAACATCGACCGGTATGTATTCATAAAATTATAAAAGTTACTATTTATTTACTAAACTTGTTACAAATATACTAGATATATTATAATTATGTCTTTGAAATAATAAAAGAAATTAAAGACAAACACGCTTGTTACAGAATCTATTGTTAATTAATGAATTTAAATCTATTGCTATTTCATTAATCCTACTTCTTAATTTAACGAATTAATTTACATTACATAAAAATGATTTCATTGCTTATTTTACTTAGTATACTGTAAAAATGTAATAATTTAAATTTATTTTTATTAAATTAACCAAATTAAATTAAACATATGAATACATGCGCTATCTAGAGATGTATGTTGTCAACCGAAAATCATATCATCTACATAGGTACAAAGTTTAAATCCACTCGCGTCTCGCGATGTATATTTGTATGATATAATATACTTTTCTACCTGGAACAAATTTGAAATTTCGCTTGGCACCGACTTCCAATACATCTGTAGCCCGGTCAAATTAGCTTCAAAAATAGGGGTAAGGTTACATTAATTCGCACAAAGCTGAAAATTGGCATAAATGTTGGGAATACTATTACAAACAATTTGCCAAAAGTCCCCATCGATCCGAAGTGTGCGAAAAAAATTTATTCAAGGTCAACTGTTGCAAAAATCGATTTTTTGCATTTTCTAATGTAGATAAGACAAAAATTATTCATCATACAATTATCTATAAGAATTGTTTTTACACTTTTTTCTCTAAGAATCACCATTTCGGAGATATAGCGATGCAAAAAGTTAAAAAATTTGTGTTCTTCGTAAAATGTACACGTTTCCACGCCAACGATGAGGTAGTGCACTTGGCGCGTTTTTTTAACGTGGTTCTCCGGTAGGCTTATTCCACGTTCTGCTATGGTCCTATTGAGTTATAATATTGTATCGTTAAATAGTACTATTGGAAATGATGAAAGCGGTGTAAGTCACAATTAATTTGGGAAAATTATTCGTCTGATTGATAATCATCTAATGGAACTTCAACTATGCCGTCTTCTTCTTCTTCTTCCTGCTAGGTACATGTAAATTGTTCAAAAAGAGCGATGCATCAGCCTCACATATATCGTAAGAATCCTATATATACAATACATATATATATATATAACATTTTTATTTTATTATAAATCTCGCATGTTTTCAACAAACGTCCTTCGGAGTAACTAATTTGATTTTAAAAACTAATTTCACTACCGCTTAATTACAACTTTACTTTCACTCAGAAATGGATTGTGGTTTTTTGCTAACAACATTTCATATTGTAAATAAGCAATGATAAGGTTATAATATAATTAGAAAATAACACGAAATAAATCATGAGCTGTTTGCTGTTCACAAATAAAGTTATTAATAAACGCTTTCATCTGTCACTTGCACTCTAAATAAGCTGTTTTAAAGTCGTTATTCCTACAGTCGGAGGCTCCATTCACTTCTCGAGAGACCCATTTAGAAAATTGCAATCGACTTGTAACAACTCTTAACTTTTTTCCCGTTAAATAACATTATTAAACAGCGTTATCGTGATTTATTATTATCTAGAACCACCTTTTGGCTGTGGCGTCGCTCGCTTTAATGTAGAATTGGTGTACGCATAGGAAAAAGTATAATTAATTTTAACGATAGCTACCATGTGTTTATGTTTCGGCACTATTGGCATATCGATACATAATGATCGGTTTAGTAGTTCCGGCGTAATAAGCAATCAAAGAAACTTACATTTGCACCTATATTATTAGAAAGGTAAGGCCTTGTCAAAGGTACTAAAGAGGACATAGGGTACCTTTTATACAAAAAAAGCGAACGAAGTCACAGACGAAAGCTAGTTTTGAATAAATTCTATATTTAAATCTACGCTTTGATAAGGTATTATGGACAGCTCAACGTTAAAAATTTATATGGAAGTAACGTTATTTGTTATTATTGTATTATTCAACTAGCCTTTGCCCGCGACTTCGTTCGCATGGAATAGTTACTTTGGGCTAACGCTAAAACCCAGCGGAAGCTCTCCAGGAAAAAAAAAAACGATTTTGAAACATTGTTTATTGGTACACAGCTCATATTGGTATTAGCGTGATGATATATAGTATCTATATATATATATATATGTGTATATATCTACAAATATATATCGCAAGAAAAAAAATATCAAGTTCGTTGATATTCATATTCAGAAGTAGCTCGAAAAGATATAAAATACTTGTCTTGGAAACCTTGAAAAATTTGGAGCGACCTTTAAATATTAAAATTTCGACTTGAGATTTTCAGGATCTTTATCATTTTTCTTGTAGAAAAAGGTAAAATAATGAGAAAAATATTAAAAAAAACCGATTTTTGACGATTTTGGAAATTTTAAAAAATTTGGAGTGACCTCTTAAAAAATTTTAGCTTCTTTTGGAGAGGGCTCTTAAAACATCAAAAACTAACATATTTTCACCCGAGACTTAAAAAAAATAATAGTCGGTTTTTTTGGGCCACTCTAATATACATATAGCTTATAACCGTTCTCGATAAATGAGCTACATAACACTGAAAGAATTTTTCAAATTGGACCAGAAGCTCCTGAGATTTTCTCCTACAACGTCACAAACTATAAACTGTACTCTATAATATTAGTGATATTCAATAACGTAAACTGATTACGTAGTTACGTTAAAAATGGTTTCTTATTAAAATTCTAAAAGTTAATTCATTCGTAATCCTAGGATGATCCCTTTATGGTATAACAAGCATTTTACAACAAGCTTTCCTTTATAAAATTTTCATACGGGTTTATGACGTCATTTATGCCATCCTGCGAAAATTACAAGAAGCGTCTCGGTAATTTCCGCTAGCTGGGCTTAAACGAAAAATACCCAAATAATGTAGAATTTCGCTAAATCTCTTACAATCATACGGGGATGTTTTTTTGGAGCCACGGTCTCTATTCTCCGTTTTCGGTTAGGTTAGACTTGTGATGATGAAAAGAAATCGCTAACCCGCTTTGGTTCGGTGAAGTTGTTAAGATCTTGCTAAGTCAATAGCGTAGCCAATCCGAGAAAAAAAGCTAGCCTGCTGTGGAAGTAGTCGCAGAGCGTCACGTCCCTACACCTGGACATTTTACCAGGATATCTGACCTAAAAATATCAATATCTCTAACAATGTCCACTCTAACCGATCCTGTTACCTAAATATATTACAATAATATTTTTTTTTCTGTATTTATGGTAGTCAATGTTAAGCACGAGTGACAGAAACTTATGCCCCATTACACTTGGGGATTTAAATCTGGTCTTCATTTGAAAAGTGTTTTATGGTCTATGGGCTACAAAAAATAAATCGCAAAAAATGTCTAATTGGTTAATTATGTATTTTTAAGTAAATAAATTCAGCTTTCTGATTATTTACATTATACTTAATTTAATACATCGTTAATTAGCTATATGTTATAACTACATAACTGTATAAAAATCAGTAAACATTCCACAGAATTTAATTACTAAGAGACAATTCCCCAAAAATAACAAATTATAAAACTATTTTAATTAACAATCAAAATGTAAACACTGCTTCAATTTATTCAGCAAATGCTAATTCGTTTTGTTCTCAATTACAAATTTATAAAAACATTGATATGTTTTTGTTGCAGTTCAACGGGAGGTCGAAATTATTTGTCAAAACTGGATTTCCACTGAAAATACGTCATGGATTCTGAGAGGTGAGTTAATTATTTATTTGTATCTGTATAAAGCTATCGTTTATGAAGTTAATTAACAGATATATTATTGTTCAATACAAATGCATTGATTATTCGATGACCCAGATTTCATAATAAGGCTTATTGCCACCAAGTTCTTTCGTTACAGTAATCTGTTCATTAGATAGCTACGAAGAATAAAAATATACTCGGACCTCTCGCAATATATTTTACTGGGATAGGTAGAAAGTCTTAAGACAATTTGAGAGTTTCGATTAGGAAAGGCAAAATTTGATTGAATTTAACTCCACAAAAACCTCCTTTAATGCAGTCCCTAATTTTCGGGGATTTCATCTAGTCGTTAAACTTAATGTCCAGTATCCTCGATGTTGACATATCAAGCGACGTTCAGTTTGGTGGTCCCTTGGAAGGCGGAACAAACCTGGCATTAAAAAGATAGCTGTTCCTAACAACGCATAGAAAACGTCAAACTTTCTTAGTTATACGTTATCAGATATCTCCTTTATCCCTTTATACAGTTTTTATCTTGTTAATAATTGCTTTGCAGAACCATTTAGTGCAAGCTTGGTTTGTCATATATGCGTTTTTATTTTTTTATTAACAAACTTGCATTATATAACTCTATATCTTGCAATATTGGTAGCAATTTGGGTAATATATTTTGTTTATTGCACAGAAATGAAATTAATAGAATTAAACGTTAAACATGAATTTTGCGAAATCACAAGAACCTACTGGACATTACAAAGAAGGGGGTCAACATACTGTTAGGATACTGAAGTGTTCTAAATTTAAAATAGAATAATTGCCTAATTGATAATAGCAGTACCAACCTTTAGTAAATTAAATTGAGTAGGTACTGAAGTGGAAAAAAGGTTGATCGTTCATAAATTTTAACCTCTTTGTTAATATATAAAGTGTAATATCGATAATATGAAACCACTGTCGACGGTAAATTGTTCCATATTGAAATCCACTTTGTGACGAACGAGGGTGCGGTTCACAATGTCCACAAACGCAACAAGTAAATTGACGTGCTCTAATAGACCGTTGTAAGTTGAATGGGGGCTTACAAAAATATAGCTTTTGTTCGCTTCCACGCTCATGAATAACGAATTTCTATTATAATACACTAAACTGAATGAAGAGTATCATTCAAACACCCAAAACTAAGGATTCACCGTCTTTACTAATATTATGAACTAGCTGTGCCCGTCACTTCGTCCGTGTGAAACCTTATCAAAAAAAACAGCGATTAATAAAGTCATCTACTTACACGTACTACGTACACTAAGTCCATTTACTTATCTAGTTTTCTTACATACATAAGTCGTCCTCGTCATTAAAAGTATAATAACTTTTTTTTTAACTTTATTTTTGGCAATCAATCATTCAGATTAGTACTGCCATTGTCACGTAGTCAATAATATTACAAGCATCGTGCAATCACTTCAATAATAAGCGTCGTGTCAGTCAATATTCTAACAAGATGGTGGATCCCTTGTTAGAACCTTCCAGGGAGTTTTTGTGGCATCTCAGAATTTCATGCTCCGTGGTATTATTTTCCATTCACTTCACTTATGCACAATAAACTAACTATATTACGCAAAACACCACCAAATTTACGAAATATAAAGTCTAATAACATAAGATTATGAATAAAATATAAAATCCACTACATGACAGACTGAGATACCGCCAAAAACTCAATATAATAACTTTTAATAAACCGAACCGATCTTAATGAAACAAAGAATAAACTTTACAGACATGTTAGACTTACATTCTCATTATATGTATAGATATTTTTGTGTTCGTTACCATTTTAAACTTATCGCAAATTATGAACGAATATGTTGATTAACATAGTTTAATCTATGGGGCTTTCTCATATTTCACACGTTCGTATTTTTATTATTTTTTAGAAAGGAAAATTCCTCTAACCGCGTTAAGGCATTTTTGGTAGGAATAAAACTTATGAGTGCGCGTCACCGATGACCTCGACGTGCTCGTGACGTATTGCGCTTGCGTCAGATAACGTGTAGTATAGCGGCTTGTGCATATGTAATATTGATATTTTGTATTGAGCTTATGCAGCCCATCATATGTTCATATAATTATTGCTCGGAGTACCAATCGATGAGAAAACCAGACCAATGTTAATAATTTCAGTTTACAAATCTTGATAAGTTTTTTCAGTGCGTGTATGTCACTGAACTCCTCCTAAACGGCTGGGCTGATTTTCATGAAATTTTATATGCGTGTTCCATTGGTTCAGAGAATGGTTTAAATTCACAATTAGACCTGGTGTTGTGGTTGAGTTTTAGTTTTTTTTTAATTATCGAGGCAGGATAACGTCCATTCGGTCCGCTAGTATACCTATATGTAATTTGTCTATCCGTGTGTATGTAACTGGATTCCTCCTAGACGGCTGGACCAATTTTGATGAAATTGTGTGTGCGTGTTCCAGTGAATCCGAGAATGGTTTAGATTCACAACTGAACCAGGTAGGTGGCGCTGCAGTTAACTTTTAGGATTTTTTTATTATTAAGGCACAACAACGTCTGCCGCTAGTATACCTATTTAATTCGTCAGTCGGTGTGTATGTGACTGAAACCCTTTTAAATGGCTGAACATATTTTGATGAAATGTTTTCTGTCTGTTAGATGGGTTCAAGAATGGTTTAGATTCACAATTGGACCCAGTACGTGACGCTGCGGTTCATTTTTAGGTTGACAACGTCCACCGGGCCAGCTAGTTGATTCTTATATTTGAAAAAGAGCAAAGTTAGGTTTATTTTTTTTAGTTGTAACTCCTATCGGCGGCAGTCCTTATTTGATTATATTTTGATTGCCTGAACTTTTTTTATGGCATAAAATTCCGTTCTCACATATTGCATAATCAGCAGCAGTAGGTCGGCAATTTTCGTCGATTCCATCTCGTCTATGTTGGTACAACCTTGACCTGAACCCGGGAAATGCGGTCGCGTTGGATTCCACCGTTCTCAATCCGCTGTGTATTTAGTTACCGTGGATAGTAAGTGTATTTGGGTTTAACCTATGAATGTTTAATAGTGACTTGATACAGGTACGATGTGAATGTCTGTCAGGTAGAATAATTTAGCTCCGTACGTTTTCAAAATAGTAAGACCTACGTATTTTGCTCGAAACATTCGAATGTTCATTGTATGGACATAGAATACCATGCTAAACCATATAGTTCTACTTTATTACTCAATCTTATTTGAGGCAATTTAATGAAAAAAATCATATAAAATATAATGAAGAACATTTCTTTTTTTAAGTGATACGTTTTTTTACATTGCTTCAATTTTTTCCGTCGTATCTGTCTAATGTCGCATTACAGCCGGCCGCGGATTAGGGCTAAAGTGATAGCAGTTTCAATAAATATTGTGCTCAGTTTTTAACGAGTGTCTATCATTTGAATAATTGTATTTATGATGTATCCGTACTCTCACAGAGTGAAATTAAAATGTACAGTTGGATATCTTGTCTACTAATGATCTACTATTATCATTCCCATGTTCCGATCAATAAATTGAGATTTAAAACGCGATGTTAGTACCCAAAATCGAATAATTCCTAATAGTTCCAGATAAATGCCCACGATCTGAAATCAAGTTTACCTGCATCGTGGTTTCATAAACCCACCCAATTTTTTTAAAGTAGTAATTTCTGAAACTATCAATAGGATAAAAAAAAATATTAAGGACTAGCTTGTGCCTCTGGTTTCGGTCGCGTTAATGTAGATTTCACATATTCTTTGGGTACTTTTATCTGCATAAAAGGTACCCTATGTCATTATCTGGACCTCTCAGAACATGTTTGCAAAATTTGATGATGCTTGATTTAGTGCTAAAAATGTGAAAGCGTAACAAACGAACAAACAAACTCATTTGTGCATTTATAATATTGGTTAGTATGATTTACAGAACGTTACAAAACTTAGGAACAGAATGTTTACAACAACAAGAGTTGGGTCAAATAGTATGTTAAACAAGAACGACATAGTATTGCAGACGGACTGTGGCGCAGCGCGTTGTATCGGGAGTTATAGGCAAGTTGCTCTGCCGACGATAATAATACACTGACGAAAAAAATCGAATATTGAATGCTGAAGTGAGTAAGGTATTGTACTGCTGAGTCGCGTGGTGAGCTTCCTACACAACGCTTAAACTTTATATGTACCTAATTACGAGAACAGAATAAAAAATAAACCTTACTGAATCCGTTGCACAGTTAGTAAAACATAAAGTATTTGTATAAGACTATTTATTATGTATATGACATTGATTGTAGATTTCGTTAAAGCTATGTAAGCTAAGTAAATAAAGAAATATTACACAGTTAGTCTTATGTACTGCGAAGGGAAATTAAGATCGACATTTCCCGGAATATTGCTCTAATTGAAATGTAAATTAATTTCCGCATTGCATTCCAATTCGGTATCCCATCTCGAATGCAACGGTTACGAGCGGGTAATTTATGTAATTTCCTATTGCTATAATGAATGCAGTAAATTGAGAGAATTAGAAATACATAGTCATCTTCGTAATAAATAACGTATGGAATATATTAAGTATGTTGATAATGGTCTAATGGTACTAATGGTCATCCAGTGGTCGAATGCGACCATAATCTCTTCAAGTTTCAATATGTAATGACTCAAAAATGTTTACTTTTTTAAATATGAGTAAATTGTGAGTTTACAGACGTAATGATCTTGAAGTTTGACGAATAGAAACTTATAAAGGTTTCGTCGACTGTAAGAAAACTAATGAATTGTTTCCATTTTTTTTTTATTGATAACAATAAAGCCATCAGGCTACTAAACAAAATAATCATGTGTCCAGTTCACATGCAATAGAATTGAAACCTTCAATAAATCATAAAATATTCATATCAACGATACGCGTGAACTACTTACGCCGCGCCTTTTCCATAGCCTTCATAATAGGAACAAATACTAACACACGTATAACAATTTTAGGTGGTAGCGTCATATTGAAGCTATTACTGGTTTCAGCATATATGAGTCGGCTCGACCGGGGTGGTACCACCCTTTCACAGAAAACCGACGTGAAGTGGCACCACCCTTTCACAGAAAACCGACGTGAAGTGGCTTGCATTGTTGTGTTTCATTGGGTTGGTGAGAGCGCCAGAGGTCCATCTCTCTTCATCTTCCCCCTCTCCTCTTCCCTTCTTCCCCTCCCCTCTCCCCAACACACGCTGGCAACGCACTTGCGACTCCCCCAGTGTTGCAAGTGTCTATGGACGATGGTGTTCACTTAACATCAGGTGACCGACCTGTTCGTTTGCCTTCTATGATATATAAAAAAAGGCTACCAACGTATGAAACACTGTATAATGTTTTCTGTCTCATTCTCACGCACGTTAAATGCTATAGATGTATATGTTTGTTTCTTTTTGATGTCGCTTTGTCGTTTTATAGAGTTTCAAATCACAACGGGGACTAAAGAAATTTCACTTCAAAATTCACAGACACGCGAAATCAGTTAGCCATGTCTGTTTCACGATGAATTTATAACATTTAGTTACATAACGGTTTCGTTATTGATGATTTTTACTTTCGCCGGTTGTTGCGCACGCGCATTCCTGCGTACGGCTACCGGATGATGCTGAATGAACAATATAATAATTCGTACTATAACACACATTGTTGCAGCCTTTCTATATATTATTAATGGTGATGACTGCTACAATATTTTAATTTTAAATTCCTAACCGAAATTCGTTTCGTCATGATTTCTATTGTTTTTGTTTTTTACATTTACGTTTAACCACAAGCTCACTTCATGTTAAATAACATTATGGTCTAAGATGGTAAACGAGTTACACTTAGAAAAAAACCCTTCCAAAATGATAATGCGATGGCTTTATGGCGATATATTCCTTCACTGAAAAATTCCAGCTTAGTCTCAAAGGCTTGCACTTATGTCTATCGACGCTATTCGAACACGCTAACAACTGAGATATCACCTCTTTATAGTGGAAGTTGGTAGAAGATTTTAAACTACGCCTGATGGATGCAGAGTACGTCGTTGTATTTTAATTGTACTGTACGTTGAATCGGCATTACTTCAATAGTGTTCTACTTGGAGCAATCAGATATATGATAGATTTATTTATCTATTTGGTACCCATGATCATGTGTTTGCACCCTTGAAATTGTATAGCGAATGTTTTACACAATTGTACATGTGTAATAAATAATTAAATTAATCACTATGACCGCTGCAGTATGATTGTATAATGTTAAGATTTTAACGCTAAGTCGTTTCGTCACGCGTAGTTCTTTTGTTTTATTTATTGGAATTCCACTATTCTGTCGTAAATTACATAACTATGATGGGAATTTACGTGATATTGTTCCGTAGTACAAGAAATACTAAAGATAGTTTTGAGATCTAAGTATTTACTTATAGAGTCTTTATTTTGTACAAGAATCTCATATATTGACAACTTCAGAATTGGCAGTATGGATTAATTCCTTCGGCTGTCCTATTGGACGAATATTATTACTACTACTACTACCTTTTCTGAAGTTCGTTGTTGACGGCTGTCAAAATATCTTTTTTATTTACATGTGTGTATATGTTGTGTAAAATTGAAGTAGTGTGAGTAATACATATTTTAATTAATTTAATGTATTGTATGAAATAGATAGCTTTCTGCACTTCTCCGCCATATAAACTAACTATGCCAAATTTCAACTTCACCTGTTCACGCAGTTCCTTTATAAAGGGGTACAAAGTTTTTGCTTGACGTATGAATATATAGATAGTGTTTATTGATGAAATATCATTAAATATGAAAACATTAAATATTGTAGAAGACTGGCTTTTAAGTGTAACTACCAGAACAACTTGAGTATATTAGTTATTCAGAAAGGCTTAGAGTAAACCCTACCACCCTGTAAGATTATACCAATAAGTTGATATCATTCTAATACTAATGACTATTACAGCAAGATACACTCTTATACAGGAGAAATAAGAGAAGATACTCTCTGAAATGATGGTCCATCCTTTCATACAATTTCAGTACAAATTATAATAGGAAAAAGTACGTAGATTAAAATGGGTATCTGTGGTCGGAATCGAGCGTAAGGGTGAATGGAAAATGACAGAAATGTGTTACGCGTCAATTTATGTATAGGACGTGAGACCTTTTTGTATTCAATGCAAAGAGCCCACAATAAAGGGACGTCTGTAAAGTTTTTCCTGTGATTCACCTGTTTCCAACGACGTTTACATCATATCAGAAATGCGTTAGGTACGAGACTCGAACCCTCTCTTATGACATACGTAGAATGTTGTTTGCTACAATCTAAAAATTGATGGAAGTTTGGTATATCTGAGATCGGTTAACTACAGAATCGCTAACCGACTGTCATGAAAATTATATATAACACAACTGTTTTTTGGTAGAATTTTTAGATCTTTTTAACGTTGAACTGTATTATTATATTATATTTTATATTGTGGTTTGTAGTGTGTCAGTAATGTGTAGAGAATATAACATTATTAACTAATATATCAAATATTTTACCCTAATCCTAACTTGTTGATTAATGCCACAAATTCCACGTTGTACAGAGCTACAAAGTAGGACGTAAGGTACTTTTTAAGAAGAAAGATTATACTGTTGCTCTCGAAGGATGCAAAATCTAGTTTCATATTGCATTTTAACTGACAACGCCCGACGTTGCTTAACTTCAGTGATCGGACAAGAACCGGTGCTTTCAACACTGTACTCGGCACAGTGTTTAATCCTACTACTTTTTGTTACACAAAAAAGTTGCGGATCAGAATTTCAAAGTCTCATATGAAAACTCATCTCAAAAAGTTCCTTGCATTATGAAAATTAGGAATCCAATTTTAACAACTCTTAATACATAAGCACCAAAAATGGTTCGGATAATAACATATCTAAACTGAAGGAGTTCTAAGTCGTTGTATGTATTCTATAGGTTTTCAGATTTGACCTGCATCTGTTAATAAAAGACGGATGTGGTTCGAGATGGTAAATACGGAGGTGGCTGTTAGATGCAACTGTCGATACCGACCTATAAGTGCTTGGCGAGAGAATTTCAAATGAAGATGGTCGCTAGCCAGGCTGACCTAGAATAAGCCGTAACACCATGTCATGGTTTCATTATGATGTTTTTTTTTTTAGATTCAAAGGTCCAGCTCAACAAAGCACCGGACGTTGTATCCACACACACTTTCTATGTTATAGGAGGCAAATGAACAGGTGGGCCGTCACCTACTGTTAAATAGTCACCACCTATCATAGACACCAGCAACACCAGAGGAGTCGCAAGTGCTTTGCCAGTCTGTGTTGATTGGAACGAGGAGGGGAAAGGGAACGGTGAAGTGGGCCTCTGTCACTCTCACTGGCCGAATGAAATGCAATAATCTAAGCACTGTTACTTCACGTCGGATTTCTAAGAGTGGGTGGAACTGCCCCGGGCGAGCCGACCCACTCATGCGGAAATCAGTTATTGCTTCGGCGTGGCTCTACCATCTACTGTATATACAGCGCTTTATTATCTATAACTATATTTCTTCGGAAGATAATAAAAAAGTATAATCCACATATAAATAGGCAGTGGAGGAACGGTTAAGAACATCTCCTTCCTCTGTCTCTCAGTCGATTGTCTTCATTCTTTTTTTTTATTTTGTAGCTATTGACGAGTTTTAGTGTTATGAGAAAAAAGTGTAATTATTTTGGGGTGTAAGGGGTGTCGAATAACATCTTAAGACTTGAGACACCCAAGCCAACCTCACCTGCACGTGGTGCACCCTGCTGATCAACGAACGAGGCAATGGCGAGAGCGGGGTGGTAGGGTTTTACAGCCCGACTGGGTCGCAACCACCATGTATATGGCGAAAAAGCCCGTCAAAGTGACTTGCTTCTGCGCGTCGCTTTTCGGGATCAGCCTGTGCATATCCAGTACCGGGCGACTTTCGTCATTATGGCCGGCATGACAGCGGCGACCCGTGATGGATAATCTGTCTCTCGGTGGTTGCCGATGGTTTTGGATTGTAGTATGCTTAACATCAGGCTTAGTGCAGTCACTTTGTCGTGCTTCTATAAAAAAAAAATTATAAATAATAAAACTTGAGAGGTGTCAAGGGACACCCGGATGGAACGAAGTTCCTTTCGATTAATTAGTGAAGGAATTGTAATAAATTTTTTTTTTTTTAAGTTATAATAATATTTTTTTTGTTATTAACAAATATAATGTTATATAAACTTAATCAGTAGGTTCAATTTTCGTGATAATTGGCTTGTGGTAACTGAAGTAGGAAACCTATGTTTAGGATCATTATTATTAAAACCTGTATACACTCAACAAAAATAATCGTCGCGACACCACATTGTTCAATGCGAAATAGAAATGAAAATATCTGGCTTGCTTTCTATAAGAGAGAGAGAGAGAGACAGACAGAGAAACATGCAACGCCGCATAGCTTACAATAGCTTACTATAGCAAAAAGTGTCGTGACAACTTTTCGTAAGATTTTTTTCCGTCTAGCCCCCTTTCACAACGCGCGATAAGGAACTCCGTTCCAAAAACTCTATGGTTAATAGGTGTTAGTATATTTATAAAGTTTTATATCCAAAATATTAATGATTTTAAACAAATACCTTATGAATATATAATACGAAGAAAGAAAAAACTATGTCTTGTTAAGTAACAATCTTTTTCCTTGTAAATATTTAATCCACGTTAGAAATATAGGAGATTCCTTTCGCGTGATTACCTCAGTATATACTCTCTTCAGTGGAAAGTTATACGAACCGTTCACTTGTAAAAGAGATAAGATAAACGCACGACAGAAATAATAGGGCATCGAATTCAGTTCTAAGGATATTTAATAGCCTATTATTTCCACGTACAAAGGATTCTTTTATGCTATTTTAAATCTGTTTTTCATTTTTTTTATTTACTCTAATACGTATTGTATGTAAAAGATTTCTGGGGAGAGAGATGGTCGCGATTTCATACAAGTCATATTTGGTAGGTAATAATCCTTCCCATTAACGCACCTGACAATATAATAATGATAACTACGCGTAAACATGAATTATAAAATGATTTATAGACAAACCAAAGTTAATATAATTATCTACCTATCACAGTAATTTCAGATTTTAATGAATGCTTCAAGAGCTTTTGGGGTGTAAGGGGTGTCGAGTAACATCTTAAAACTTGAGACACCCAAACCAACCTCACCTGCACGTGGTGCACACTGCTGATCAACGAACGAGGCAATGGCGATAGCGGGGTGGTAGGGTTTTACAGCCCGACTGAGTCGCAACCACCATGTACATGGTGAAAAAGCTCGTCATATTGACTCGCTTCTGCGCGTCGCGTTTCGGGATCAGCCTGTGCATATCGAGTACCGGGTGACTTTCGTCATTATGGCCGGCATGACAGCGGCGAGCAGCGATGGATAATCTGTCTCTCGGTGGTCGCCACTGTTTTTGGATTGTACTATGCTTACCATTAGGCATAGTGCAGTCACTTTGTCGTGCTTCAATAAAAAAAAAGATCTAGCACAGTATGCATTGCAAGAATATGACTGATTACTTGTTCATCTACTGAAGATTTAAGATAAAGCAAGGGTCTTGCAAAGCGATAAGTAGATAATAAAAAAATCGAAATAAATATAGATTATCTCAAATAATAATATGTAACAAAAATAATGCAAAATTACATGTAGCATCTCAATTAGGGTTACCAGCTATACTATATATTATGATGACGTATCCTTTTTTTAACATGGGGAAATCCCTAACAGATACCCATCCCGTGGGGCAGCTGAGGATGGGTTATGTCAGATTTGCACGGACTAAAACCCCACGGTGCCTTCATACACCTTATTGGCCGGGGAGCAGGGACTGCCGACTGGCACTGTGTCTGCTCCATGATGACGTACCCTACTTTAGTTTTATTAAAGATATTTTTGCATAGAAATAAAGTATGCGAAAATACTTTATTTCCAATCTATAACTTAATGCGGAAAATGAATCATATGGATAATTATTGAATTACTATTCATCGATATGCTGTAACTATGCTGGATATCTATAATATTACGTATAGTCTAAATAGGAATTAGAACAAAAAGTATTGATCATAAAAACTTTGGTTATATATTATTATTAACATGATTTGTATAACCGTTACCAGAAATGGTCAAATACATAATTTTTTTCGTACATCAAAATAAAATACGTTATTTCTCTCAAAAAAGGTGACAACTCTATCTATCTAACCTCGTTCTATCTTTAGTTACCTAGTTTCACTTTGCCCGGTAACAAAAATAAAAACAATATAAGATTTGCATACATAGCGTCCAAGAAACATAGAAAAAAAGAAATTGTTTATTGTTGGACAAACGTACAATTACCTTAAATCAAACAAACTCATTATACAAAGTATAGTGAAATACAATACATAAATAAAAATTAAGAAAAAAAAAAACAACAATTGGCAAGCCCATTCAGCCAATATGTGCAGTACAGCAGTAGTACCACAGCGCTGATTTTCGATGGGAGCCATTGTGATGATAAGCGGACGTTCAGTCGGTTACAATTAATATTAGAAAAATTAAAGACCAAACCTAATAAGTAAAAACAAGTAACACAGACATACATAACACGTCACAGATGTTCACGTTAAATAGGTATAGGCATAGCTACAGTAACTACAAATGTCGAGACTAAACTTATATAAATTTAGAAAAACAAATACAAACAAATAACACAGAGCTTGAAATAGACCTGTGAGAATAGATTTTACGTTAGTATAATTATTGAGTTTGAAGTTACAATAGATAAAGCTTATAGGAGTGTTTAAAGGTAAGTTTACTATTTTTGACAGATATAGTTTTATATATCGCAATAATTTAATACGCTGAATAATGATGCTGTTTTATGTTCCGCCTATTTCACCTTGGTATACTCTGATTAATTATTTCGTCATTTTATCACAATATATCCCCCGGGAAAAAGTCACTTTGCTTTGCACAACCTGCTGCCGTTGCGCAGTTATACGACGTTGTAGTGCAGAGTGTTTATCGTGAGGCAACTTCGTTATTCCTGTGGATGAAATAATAAAATAACAGTGTTTGTACATTATGAGTAATCTTTAAACACTTATTTCAGAATGCGGTAGGATGTAGAAATATATTTTTAACAATACGTTTAGCCAGCGTTGGTTTTTTTAAATTAAAATCACCATAAAAATATGAAAGCTGATTTTTTTTTAGTTAATTCTCTGTGATTATTGATGTAATCAAAGGACTTATAGATCTCAGTAATGGATATATGGTAATAATGAATTATACTGTTGTTGTATTTTTTAATAATGGTTGTTTTAAACTGTTGTTAATGATTCTGCTTTTGGGTAATTTGCTCCTTTCAAATTATGCATCTTCAACAGACGATTTAAATGGTACTTTGGTGACAACACGTGACACTTGTCTTTGTGGCTAAGAAAACCAATCTGAGAGAGCATTCTTTGGCCGCACTCCGAGCAAGTGTACATACTTAAGAGTGTGGACTGGGATTGAAGGCCTACTGTTGACACCTAATGCACTTAAAACCAGACTTTATCGTGTTTGACTGACCTCTTTATTACTATTTTGCATTCTATAATAATATGTAATAACGAGAAATTAATTAAGCAAATCGTGATCTGAATGTTTATGACGTAAAAAAGTTCTTTACCTCGCACACATGCTTGTTACATATTGCTTACCAAGATGCGATACATTGATCGGCTATAGTCATTGTCAGTAATGATAACGGCCAACGGAAAATCAACAACAGAGTAATAATATTTACAATTATTTGTTATCTATTACAGAATAATAATGCATTATATTATAAGTTGTTCTTATAACGACATATCTACAAAACAAATTGTAACAAATATCAAGCAATAAAAATCCATTGTAAATATTAGGATACTAAATAAATGACTGCATACGAAACACGATGTTTCGAACTTAGCCTTAGTGGAGTTTCGTCATATTTATTATGGTGCAATCGACTCGAGCAAAATACATTAAATAAAATAAAATATTCAGTGTTCTATTTTTAAGTATATTTACGAATATTATATGATTTAATTATCTAGTTAATAATAAAACAAAAACCATGTCGAAATTGATTCATTAAACAATTGTTTTTTCAAGTCCGTGCCTAACTACATATCTTTTGTATGTAGGATAAATAAAGAACACTGGTCCGTTGATAATTGCACTGTGTACAGGTCATACGGACTCCTCTCAACGCCGTTTGGTAAGTAGCAGAGTATACTGGTGGCATACATAATTTAACCGGCGAAAGTGGCTGCTGAGCGTCTACGTACGTGTCCTGAATTGTGTTTGGATATGGACGATCTTTTTGTTGGTTTTAGTGAAATTAGATCCGGTAACTTTGATCATTGTTAAATATATTGTATGGAATACGCAATTAACACATAATCATATATTTATGAACAAGAAAAACTGAGGATTTGCCCTCGACTTCGTTTGTTTCATTCTTTCTTGCTTCATAGGAATTGCGTAGTTTGAATGATTTCGGCCTATCTTTTATGCATTGTTATTACTACTTAATCCCTTTCATACTTCTAAGGGTTTAATTTACTTCTGTTTTGCTCCTATTAAAAAGCTTGATATGTAGCCTAGATAACATTTCACTAATTCTTTAAGGTCATGTAAAATTCTCACCAAAATCAGTCGTTTTGGAGATTTAACATAAAAAAACAGTAACTTATACTCTATAATATGTATAATTTATAAAGTTTAGAAATGTTATTAATGTGAAAACGTTGCAATAATGATAAAAAATACAATCTTCTTCAAACTTCAATTGTCGAGATCTACGCAGAGTCAAGAATACTGAATCTAACAATAATACAATATCATTGTAAGAGATAAAGTTTCTGAGATCGGATGTATTGACCTGCTTTCTGAAAATTCATTCAAAGATAGAAAGCTACTTTCGGGTTGATGGTCTAGGTTCTATTGTAGATAACTGTTTTGTTGCAATTAACATAGTCAAAATCGCAGACAATTGTTACTAGTTTCTTTGTGATATTTTTTTTTTCGGAATAAACTGTAAAAAGAAAAGAAAAAAAAATGCAAAATTAAACGGAATTGTATTCGATATTTTGATATTAAATAAATTAATGTGTATGTCACTACGACTTATTTCAGTAAACTGATCTAAAAGAAATGAAAAGATTATGAAATAAAAGAAATATAATGTAGTCCTAAAACGTCAAACCCTAAAAATGCAGATCAATTTAAAATTATACATCCAAAACATAACAGTTTTAGTTAATTTAACCTTTTTTTATAATTATTAATGTAACGAAGCATAAACATTAAATTGAAAAAGTTTTAAAGTAATCAAGGTTCTATAAGTTGAAGATGTGGATACTGAAATTTTCAAAAGCTAAATAGGTATTTAAAAATACATCAACCCTTTTTAGCCTTTTGGACATACTTTGTAATACGCTTCCAGACATATTTTATAAAACTTTGTCGGACTTTCTTGATTGGAAATAAATTTTCCTTGTGGATAAAATATTACCTTAACCTCTTCTTTCAACTGTTTAATTTTTAACGACTTATAATGAATTCTGTGTCCGTAAACATTGTATAGTCTTTAATATCGTTATATTAAAACGGGAAGACAGACGCCAAAAATGAATTCCGCTCCACAGTCGTTCAAGTTATTAACGAAGAATGATATTCACATATTCCACATACGGATGAACTCTCGCAAGAGGTCTAGTTGTCTTGTGATAGAATATTAAAATATGTTAAGATATATTTTTTATTTGAAATATATGTTCTTCTTGGCAGTAAAACTGACCAGTTTGCCGTCACGGGAAATAGCACGACACCCTCTCTTATGTCATAATGCCCTACCTATATCACCACTTTATACTCTCTTGTCTGTGAGCGCCTATACTATACAAATCCTTGTTTATTAATTCTGTAAACTGCATACTACTCACATATGCATATTATACAGTATATTAGACACGTTTTTAATTGTAAATTCTACCATTAACTTAAATGTTTCAAATCTATCGGATGTACCGCGATGGACAATTTTTTTTACTATATTATTAGGACCGCTCAGCAAAATGGGAGTACTGGTAATCGATGTACAATCCAAGAACAACGATGACCATCGAGAATCATAAAACACCTTATTTTATTTTACATTCACACCACATGTATTGTATTATACCACGTAATTTTTTTGGAATTATATACCAGACATATAGCATATGCTACAAGTTTACAAGGTATAAATACAAATGTAAATCGTGTTTACGTAAGATAAACGAGAGTCTAACCTCGAGAGAAGCAAATTAATGATGAATTTTCAATAGGCACTAACGAGGTCGTTAGAAATATCTTGTAAATAAAGTAGCAGCAATTAACATGAGCTTCAATTTGAATATGCTTCTGAAATCTTTAATTAAGTCTTTTAAATGTAATTATAATCCTTTTTGATTTAACTACATTTCCATTTAGATGATGGATCAGAGATAATTTGTCTGAACATCGGGCACTGTGTCAATCGACGTAACTTCAATTCCTGCAATGAAGAGACAATTATGGGGTTGTAGGTATTTTTTGGAATTGTACTGAAATGAGTCACTTTATGAAAACCGAATAAAAATTCGTTTCGTAGTTTTTAAGTTATCGCGAACAGAAAAGCAGACATACGTAGTAGGAGACTCTATTTTATATTAATATACTAGATGATAATCACTACTTCGTTTATTATTGACCTATAGGTATATTTCATGCATTAAGGAAAAAATATACCTAAGCACTACATAGCTTGCCCCATTTCTCCACGGCAAGAAAGCACACATGGCTTATCGCGTAGTGCTTATTAAATTCATAATTTCTAAAGACATATTAATACCTTTATATTAAATGCAGCTATCGTGATAATTCTTTTTTTACCAAGGACCAAGTATCTAAGAAGGAAAAGTAAAAAAAAAACATTGAAATCTATCTTAGACCTTAGTAATGTTTATGCTATATTGAGTGATGGGCATACAACGGCAAATATATATAGCATAGCATAGATATATTTTGAGTCTCTAATTACCTGTATATTAGAAATGTGTTTTCTTTCAATTTCCCGCTTAATCTGCTACTATTTGTAAAGTAGCGCCAACCACCTATAGATACGTATGTTTCGGCAGTTATAGTTGAAATCTCTTCATCTTCAAGGTTTATTATCTTAGGTTATTGGTATTTAATAATAGCAAATGAGATCTTCGTTAAAAACCTAAAGTATTAAAATAAATTTAAAAGCAATAAATCATTCTGTATTTTCAACATTGCAAATCCTTTATCATTTTCACTATAGATTCTGTAACTAGGTCAGTCGTCGGATAACCTAAAAAGACTAAGAATGATTGGAAAATTGAAGAACAGAAAGGCTACAACTAGGTCACCTGTTAGATAAATAAACCAAGTAGGAACAGGCACGTAGCTCCAGTTACATGAAGCCATGTGACCCACGGAAAGCAAAACTGTCGAGCTTTTATAGTTGATAATATAGCAACAATTTATCACGATTTTTATAAATCTTAGTTTTTAATATCCTCCATTCGTATGTATGAAGTAAGAAAACAGCTTACAATCCAACTAGTATTTAGTAATTGACTTAACCTAAAATGTCTCATGAGCTAATGTGTCGAAGTATTCCAGCGCGAATATTGTTGTTTTCCAATAGATATGTGTGACACCGTCACTTTTAAAGGTAAACCTTATACAGCTTCTACCACTCTTAAATAGGCAAGTTTACGTTAAAGTTAATAAACCAACTCATTTTTCTTGAAGCTTGTCCAAAACATTTTTTTTTTTTTTTTTGGAAAAATTAATGTTCAGAATTTTTTAAAGTACCATGTTAAATATTAGAGACTAGTACTTGCATTATATTGCATTTATAGTTTCTGATAAGTTCCGGTTAGAATTTCTCTTTCAATTCAAGAATCGAAGTATTTTTTTGACATTTTACAAAATGTGGTACCAACGGATATCCCGCTGACCACCTGCCGACGCCGCGCCCTGGCGTGCTTCGCCAACCGCAACCAATTTGGCATCGTAAACATTACCCATCTTTTTCTGTTACAAAGCATATGACAGGGATGAACGACCGCACTGATCCCTTAGGGAAAGGAACCGTCATATGGTATGACTTCCTGTGCAAGCGGTTTTAAACTTATTACCTAAATCGTACACGCAATTTAGTAAAAAGAAATAATTGCTGGTGTTTTCGGTCTGTCGACCAACTCTCGACTATGTAAAAACGGTATGTGTAGTTGGAGTTAGGGATGTGAGTTTAATGAAAAAAATCGATTAATTAGGAATCGATTTTTCTTTTTTTAAATAATAATCGATTTGTTGAAAATCGATTTTATTGAAAATAAATAATCGATTTTTTCAAAAATCGATTTTTATAATATTTAAAAATAGACATGCTTTCCATATTTCTATAATAAACCTAAAGATTTAAAATAACAATTTATCAGATTAAGAATCAAATAAAATGATACGTATCAAAAATAACCAGTTCAAAACAAAATAAAAGTGAATGTTCCTTTAAACTTTCAAGGTAAAGAATATAGAAACTAAATACCATAGAAATTTTCAGTACTATTAAACATTATATCGTAATAAAAATGAAATGATAAGCATCCTAACAAAATGACAACATTATTAATTCTAACTGTAAAATTCAAAACAATGAAGTTCTCTTTTAAATTTTCATATTAATCATAGTGTGACTGAGAAAATTAAAATTGTAGAATTTTTTTCATTGAATAATTTCAATAATAATTTATAGTTTTGTAAACTTATCAATGTCGAGTTTACTATAAGACATTTTTAGTAAACATGTTGTACTCGCATGACAGACCTTTTTAGTTTTATTGAAAGTTTTAATTTTACAGAGAGCGGTATTTGGCTGTCATAAGAACCACAACAATCATTATAAGATATAGTAACTCATGTTACTTGTAAGGCAGTGGGATGTTTTCATTCTATGTTCTTTTTAAATTTGTAGTTTCACTACAAAATTTTTCATTCTATCGAACAGGATATGCATATTACTGTAGTATTATTCTTTTTCGTTATAAAATACTTTCGCCAGCCGCTTTTAGGTGTTTTGCGGCTAGAAAACATTTTAAATTTTTACAAACATATTATCTCACTATGCTCACTCTTCAATTGTAAATAATAATTAACTTATTTTGAGTTTTTTTCATCCGTCGCATAGATGTTTATAAAAATCGATTAAAATGCGTAATTTATATAATCGATTTTTAAAAAAATCGATTAATATGAAAATAAACATCGACAATAAAAAATCGATTATAATAAAATAAAAATCGATTTAAATAAAAATCGATTATTTTTTAACATCCCTAGTTGGAGTATATTATTACATATGTTTTACACTTCGAAATATTTTAGTTGTTGTATTATTTTTAAATTAATTCATGTGAATAAATATCCACAACTTTACAGCATCAATAAACACAATCTTTGGTTGACACTGCAAACCTAAATGCCGCGCCGGAGTCAACAATATATCTGTTGAAATACACACCTTGAAATACATTTTGCAATAGTTTTTGATCGTAACTATTGTGAAGGGATATTGATTGTAGTTCAAATTTGAAACTTTCATTAATATATTTGATGAAACTTAATATTCACATATCAATTAGATTCAATTTATTTCGAATTAAATTATACCGGTCGGAAGACTCCAAACCATAATATGGGATAGAATAACACAAGTCTGCAAATCAACGTACCACACTGAATAAACACGTGTGCTCAAAACGTTCGATAATAATAATCATTAATTATAATTTAGCAAATAAATAATACAAGAACGTTCCCTTATACATAATCTAATATTGTATCAACTCGACCATTGTTGTCTTGGTCGTTTCTGTACTTATACGGCTTCATTTATAAAGGATACTGTCCGAATGTATTTACGTACAAGTTTTCCTAATGCTGATTATGTATCATTATATACATTATTCATTGCGTGTTATGTATAGACATACTATTTATATGTACATAATACAAATGTATTGTGCATATTAACTTTATGAATGTGGCAATGTAAAGCAGATATTTCGGACGCTCTATGATTTTTTCCTACACTTTGGCCGTGTTGTTACAAAAAAGTTAAATACGTGTTGAATACTTGCTTTAATATAATTTGGGTATTTACTTATTAAATGCACCGCGCTCGCACGCGGCAAGATCGTGTTATCCCTTTTCGCAAATCTAACCTAACTAACCTAACAAAGATAAAACAGCAAGATGTCGAACATTCGGTGAGCGCGGTGCATTTAATACGTAAGTACCCAAACTTTTATAAAGCAAGCATTCAATACGTATTTCAATTTTCTGTAATAACACCGTATAGGTTTTGGCCTTTAGTATTTGACCACAATCTCATCTAATGTTGAATAACGATGTGGTCTGAGATGGTATATACGTCAAAATAATAGGTGCTTTGAGAACAGATTTTGAACCTGAGAGTTATGGCTAGCCAGGCGGACTTGTAGAAAACCCTACCACCATGCTATGGTTTCATCACGATGTTTTTTTTCACCGGGAGCTCCACGCGTCCATCGATATGTTATAGAAGACGAACGAACATGTGGGTCACCTGATGTTAAGTGATACCACCGTCCATAGACACTTGCAACACCAGAGGAGTCGCAAGCGTTTTGCCAACCTTGTTGGAGAAGAGGGAGAGGGGAGGAAGGGAAGAGAATAGAAGGAAGGTGAGGGGAGGTGGATCTCCAGCGCTCTCGCTGACCGAACGAAACGCAACAATGAAAGCACGGTTACTTCAGGTCGGTTTTCTGTGAGAGGGTGATACTACCCCGAGTAAGCCAAGCCATTCATGCTGAAACCAGTAATATCTTCAGCTTGGCTCTACCACCTACAAAAAATATATTTCTAAATCAGCCAATAACTCTACTGCATCTACTATCTTATTCAAGTTAAAATTTTGTTTTAAAATTGTCTCATTACTTACACACCTCCATAACAAATTTAATAAGCCCAATTAAGGCCCAGACGTACCCAAGTCTGGGAGGATATTAAAACTACATTTATATTCACGAACATACTAGCTGAAAAGCAAATCTTGCAACATTTGCGCCGGTCATCATGGTTACCGTTTGGAATAGATTTGACAGAAAGGTTTACGACTTGAGTCTATGCTGATGTTTTCATATAATAACATAACTGTAAGTGAACTTGTGATGATCATACGACTACACGACCTCTCCGTAGTATAATGCGAGAACTGTCTAGACTGGCGGAAAATTATAGCCCTTGGTACTGAGTAACGGGGCGTCACATATTTGCGATGCGAACTTATTATAGGAGGTAAAGATAAAGCGATTTATAACAGAAAGCTAAAGGCTTACATCAGCTTAATTGTTTTTTCATACAAAAAGGGGACTAGTGGGACTTTATTTTATTTACTCATCTACAGCTTATAAACTAATAAACTAGTTAATTGTTCGTGCTAGATACTATCGTGTGTCAAAGACAATCCCTACAGGCATGTAAATAGATTGCGCATTTGTTTTTCGACTTGCAATGTATTGCCAATGCGGTATTGGATTTCAAACAGCATATGAAAAGGCATGTGTAAATGCATCCAATAACTACATGCATGTTTTTTTTAACTAATTATGCTATTGATCTAGTAAGGTCTTCACAACTTCACCGGACCACTAAGGTGAGCGTTTAAGGCACTCAGCCGATTTTATTCAGGCAACTAGCTCAAGGGTGCACGGTACAACTTAGCTTGGCCTGTAACCGATAACCCGGATCTGACGTAGCAAAACTATTGTAAGCTATTCAAACATATATTTGTTTGTGAATCACACAATTGAAATTGCGTTATGCAAAAAACGTATACATGTATATCAGATATTCTGTATGCATGTATACATCAGAAGCATTCTTTAATGCTATCTATAACTACCTATACATTCTTTTTGCAGAAATTGCAGAAATCTTAGCGTCTGCTAAACTATTGCTACCAAAATATGTCTGTACTAAAACATGCCTTCTAATCACGCTATCAGACTAACATACTATGACAATATTGCAACCAATTCGAAGTGCAGTAAAACCTATGACAGTTTAAGTCTCGCGTCTAGAGATTAACCATTATTTGTAGATTTTCACTACTAATTTATCG
Organism: Antheraea mylitta; assembly: GCA_014332785.1. Lineage (NCBI taxonomy): Eukaryota > Metazoa > Arthropoda > Insecta > Lepidoptera > Saturniidae > Antheraea > Antheraea mylitta. Next base: position 3,601,096 of record JACEII010000024.1, on the reverse strand, counting down.
ATGCTTTGGTTATGCTTGATATAACGCAGTCTTTTGGTCTATCTTAGGCAAAACATAAATACAACAAAGAAAAAGTTTTTTTTATATAATAGGAGGCAAACGAACACGTGGGTCACCTGACGTTAAGTGATCACCTTGCAACACCAGAGGAGTCGCAAGTGCGTTACCAGCCTGTGTTGGGGTGAGGGGGAGGGAAAAGGAAGAGGAGAGGGGGAGGGGCGAGAGGTGTGCCTCTAGCGCTCTCACTGACCGAATGAAACGCAACAATGCAAGCAGTGTTACTCCACATCGATTTTCTATAAGAGGGTGGTACTAACCCGGGCGAGCCGACCCATTCATGTTGAAGCCAATAATAGCTCGAGCGTGGCTCTACCACGTACATATAAGAAAATTAACAAACATTTAATTACTTCGTTCATTAGATTACACTATGTCTTTACTACATTTAAATATTAAAAACAAAATCTTATTGAAGGATTTAATATAATTTCGTTTTGTTTTTTTTAATCAAAACGAAGTGTTTTTGGATGTTTTTAATTTTGTTTGAAAATTAACAAACATTTATTTACTTCATTCATTAGATTACACTATGTCTTTACTACATTTAAATATTAAAAACAAAATCTTATGGAAGGATTTAATATAATTTCGTTTTGTTTTTTTAATCAAAACGAAATCTTTTTGGATGTTTTTAATTTTGTTCTAGATTATTTTGTAGACAGACGGGTAATCCTGAAAACTTCCTATATTTTTTCGACTTTGCAGAAGGATGTATGTACAAGTACATAAATATAGTTAATTCTTTGGCAAGCTATGTGGCTCACACACTATAGTATATATACCATAGTATAACATACATATAATCCTTGCAATAATAATAGGCTAAATAAAATGAACCCAAAAAAAAAAGAATGTATTTCTTTTATTAATGCTCTAAGTAACAATACCTTCGTTAATATAAATAAAAAAGGTGTTTATGCACTCGGGTTCATTGTTTTTTATAATCCTATTCATACGAATTAATGTATTCACGAATTATATTATACTCTATGGTAAGAGTATCATCACTTAAACATAATCTTTGTATAATTTGGTGAAATTAGCTTAAAACGCTGTTTCTTGTTATCTCTTAAATAGTTAAAGGCTCAACGAACATATTCATAACCCATCGGTCGGTTAATTCTTAACGTAGATAAGTATAAGACGTAACATTATTTCAATTATTTATGGTGAAGAAGTTAGTACGAGTGTTAAAGGAATTAATCTCCATCGACCATTTATACTGTCTAAAAATATATAAATAGAAATAAACAGTAGCCGTACTTTACCCTACCAGTAGCTTACCAGTAACAATACAGTACCTAACTTTTAATATTGATTGTGGATAGCAAAGTACATAACAACGACCATAATTTTGGAAAAAATTCAGAGGAAACCATAAAACGTTCATCATAATCTTCTTACCCTTATTCCATCTCTTCATGAGATGATCGTTTTTACGGTATACGCACACTTATTGGTTCTATTTAAAGATATTTTTTTTTTATTTTTCGCAAAACATAGATGTTCCAGCAATGAACTTTATCTATTATTTCGGAATCTCAGCAGTTTATGCAAATATGTTCCGTGTGAAGTATCCAAAGGAAATGACAATGATGACCTACAGGGCGTAGTTGCAAGACCACTTCGAAAAGTGGGAGACCGTAATGATCAGTCTATTATAATTGATGATCAATCGTCTTAATCAAAAACGGTACACTCTATTCAAGCGTAATGCATAGGTAGTATCCTGGTAAGGTATGTGAAGAACACCATGGGGTTTTAGTTCGCGGGAGTTAGACATAACCCATCCTTAGCTGCTCGCCGGATACACATAAATAATTTACCTATGTAGAATAGAAAACGTATGGCAATGGGAGAGGTTGACAGTAATAGACGCAATATGTCTTGTACGTTTTTTTGTAACAGACAAAATCTATACTTAAATAAAATCAAAATTGCATTCTGCTGAGTACTGATAAGAATTGAAGAAAGCGAACACGATTTTTGGCATTCTTCTTAAAGAGATAGACTTTCTAGTAAGATTACTTTTAATCTAATTACATAATAAAAAAATAACTTGCTATTTTACTGAATTCTAGCCTAATTTTACAACGAAGGTTAAAAAGTGATAGTACATAAAATCAAGGAAGTTATCGTTATGTTTGTCGTAAATGTCTATATATGAAACTCGATTTTCAATCAGTCTTTATAGGTGAATATCGAGTTAACTTTCTGAACGTTCCATCATGCTGAAATTTCTTAAGTAGATTACCGCTTATTTGACAACCGATTTACGAGCTGCGTAAGCCGTGAAAATTGTTGTCAGGTTCTATATTGGCAAATGGCACACAAGCACTTTGAAAGTATATAATTTTCATATTCAAAAGATAACAAAAATAAAATTCTTCTAACATGAATATCTATATATTACTGCAATGAGTTGACTATACTGAAATCTTTTGTGAGAACCCGAGTAAATAGTATTAAGTTATTGACTCTGTGTAGAAAACATACTCTATTATTTAACAATTAGGGTCTTTTACGTCAGAATATAGCTTAATTAGGATAGTTCATAGAAAAATCAGACTTCCCTGTAACATAAAGCACATGGCAACATTACCCAGGGAACCGTTACGTTGAGATCGTGTGAGTTTACGATTATATCCACTGTTACGCGTTTGGAAAAAGAAACTATTAGGGTTGTATCGGGAATTGTGTTGGGGAATAGTAATAGTTATAAAGTTATACTTCCTTTGGCGCGTTAGGACAACGTCACGAAAAACCGACACCATGAAGTTATTACGACGTGCGCGCGCGCACCATCACGAAAAACAAACACCCGTAAATTAGCTATAGTCAACATTTTGTTTCTTTGTGTTTGTTGTTTGTATTAATTTGCATTAAAACTTTCAATGTATTAAATACCGTTTTTCTATTGTTAGTGTCGTTTTTTCTACAAACGTAGAATAAGGCGAAAGATAAGATTTTTCTTGTTACGCTAAAGAAATTTAACTTCTAATGCGTGTCCATAAATACACACGCGCTCTTTTTTGTGTGTTTTCACTTAAAAATTATTGTTATTTTATTTTTTATTCATCTATTGGTAAATGATATGTGTCAAAGCTATGCATATAAATTCTTTGTTGCTTTAAGCATACGTTATGTTCATTTGTTTTCATTTTTCACTGATACCTACAAATGTTTTGAATTTGAGATCAGTCTTCGTGAAAAGTTCAATATTAATACGCAAACTGTAGTTATATGTTAGTTTAAAACTATCTGAATTCTTCATAACCTGTTCCATAAGATAGTGATATCTCAGAATGTTTATTTATATTTTTGTTCTTTTTGTTAACAGCCGGAGCGAATCGGCTCTGAACAGTCCAACGGAGCCGGACGTGTCGCTGGCGGCTTCGCTCACAGATCCTCTGGAAGCCCATACTTTGGAAGAGGCTAGAAGGACCATCAGGCAAGCACACAAGCCATTTTCTAAACATAGAATGTAAACCAACAGAAATTTATATTTACTAATCATTATATTCTCATTTCCAGAGACCTTCGTATGAAATATCGAGCTCAGGCGCACCAGCTTCTGACATGGCGACGTGCACAACGCACCCAAGAAGAACTCGTCAGTCGCTTACAACGTGAGAAGGCCGAACAACTCAAAACTCTCTCCAGTCAACTTTTGCTATTCGAGTCTAGGCTAGTTCGAAAGCAAAAAGAGATCACCAACATGCTTGCATTACGAGAAACAATAATTATAAAACAGCAAAAAGTCATAGAAAACCTTCAAGCTAAACTCTTAGATAATGGAATAGATACTACACAAAACATACCCGATTTCAGATATATGCTTCAAGATTCCCATATTACAGCAGATTTTGATTCTTTGAACGATTCAGATTCTGCTGTTATTATGGAGGATACAGATTATGATACCAATGTTCCTAACATACCAAGGTTTCGATCAGCAAATCCTGACAGTGTCACCATCGTTAGGTCAATATCAGATGCAATAGACCCAAATTTGAAATACAACGTTGTGAGACGCTCCAACGGTTTTCTCCGAAGACCAGAAATATTGGAAACTGTTTACAGTGTAGAAGAAGAAGTAGATGGTGATTCAACCAAGGGACTTAGTGCTCAGAATAGCACAGAGAAAGAATTAAAAGACGCCAATAAAACAGATGAGGAGAAACGTACTTCTCTCCTAGCTCAAAGGAGGGATAATTTCAGGATGCGGAGTGTTGTTTTAACTGGTGAAGTAAAAAGCATTGATAGCGAGAAAGATGTAAAACCAAAAGCCGGTAAAGAAGTATGGTCATATACTTACGTGCCAAAAAGAATGATGCCCGCCAATAATTCCGATGAAGAAGTAACATCAAACGCCGAAAGCGAAGACGACCCGGAACCGAGATCGAATCAAGTTGTTACATACAACCGGGTGATGTCAAACCACAGAAACGTTACAAAACCAAAGGACGTAAAGTACAAAAGGATAAACAAAGCTAAATCGAAGAGTCTAGAAGAATTGAGGGGTAGACTAAAGAATTGGGTGGAAAAAGGAAACAAACTTTCCAATTTACCATTAGAACACGCTCAGAGTTACGCCTAATTTTAAAGTTCCTTTATGTTGTGCTAAATTGTTAATTACTAATAGTCATTATTAAAATTGTTGTGTATCTCAAATCACATTGTAGAATTAAGTAGCTAACACTTATTTCAGACCCAAGTACCTTTTAACTTTAGGGTTGTAAAGTCATTTTATGTAAAGGAGTCAAATCTTTATTCTTGATACTTAAACTATTGTAAATAATTCCTTATAATTATTGTGTACTAATGTTATCTGCTAAAGAGGTATTCTTAGTTTTATTGTGATAGAGTTTTCTCTTCAGTTTTCTATTGATAATATAATTTGGTATATTGAAAATCTATGTACTTCTTGTATAATGAGCATGTAGTAAAATAGTTCTCAGGTTATTCCGCAATTTGAAAATATTAGCTTCCTACATAATTGAAAGTAGTTTGCAAGATAAAAATATTAATCTTATTGCTGAGTTTTCGCATCAAATTAATGCGGTTATATTAGAAAATAAGAGAATGTATTGCTCTATATCACCAAATGGTAATCATATAAACTTCTGGCGTCTCTATTTTTATACAATTATTGTATTTAACAGTAGAAAACTGTCGAAATTTTAATTTAAATAATATGCGTATGACTGATTTTCGTGTTTACTTAGAAAAGAAATTAGGTACGTATTGATATGGCTTATTTGGAATTGATTATTGTCAATTTTTAATGTTTATTCATTGATGTTTAGCAAATTTCCTGTAATTTTACTACATAAACCAATGTAGAATGAATCTTTAATAGCTGATTAATGATGGTTGATAAATTGATGTGATTTGACGAAGGTTAAATTTCAAACTCAAGAAGTCTTTTAGGTATATGATCCTTTAAAGCTTCACAATTACTGATATATTTATGCGAATTTAGAACGTTGCCAATATTACTGTTTAGTCTAGATGTATAGTAGATAAGATACATTTTTTGTCTTTTTTCCAAAAAAAATAATGAAAGTCTGTTTTAATGTTGGATTATTTTAGACGAGTGTCTATCTTATCTCTCAAAACCGTTAACTTTCTCGTACTTGTAGTATGAATGTTTTATATTAATAAATGGTATATTACTTGTCTAAGATCTTCGTCACTTAACGATCAGTGTTAGATTATTATTAAACGTCTCGGTGCCAATTAATAAAGTAATTTAGCTTAATTACATGCACTTTTATCTTCTAGTGTACATAATTATACAGAATGATCTTGATATTGAAAACGGTTATATATTATCTTGCCTTCGGTTCATCATCTTAATTATATTTAAGAGTTTGCTATATTTTCATTTATATCACTATTATTCTTGTAGTATCATTATGCAGATCAGCTTAATTTAAATTCTTATAATATTGACCTTAAACATTATGTATTTTGTTTTTTTTTTAATTAATTTTATATAGTAAATAAAAGAAGGAAAATAACAACAAAAAAGTAGAAAAATATTAAAATACATGTAAATTGAAAAAACCTTACATTGCTTTATTTTACAAGATTTTTTCTTATGACTACTATATTACTTTTTGGTTCAGACTTGACCGTAACTTTTAAATGTTGACGCAATTGAGCACTGTAAGTAGACATAATAAGCCTAAAAACTACTAGAAATATTTTAATTATTTTGATCTAAAATAATTGCGAATAACTAATTGCTCAACATTAGCATATTCTTAAAATATATTAGTACAATTTATTAAATTTTGGAGTTTCATTTTAATTATGTTTTAACTCTGTAACATATATTTAATAATATATGTTACAGAATATTTGAATATATCTACCTGATCAGTTTAGAAGAACTATTTTCAATTGTTATTGGTAGATGAGCACTGGCGGTTAATAATCCCAGTGCTCAAAGCCTTTTGTTGTCAAGAGGACTTTGATAACAAAGAGAAAATAGGTCACTTCCGAATACGGTTAGAAAGTACTAACAACTATCTATATATGTACGTATATAAATTGAACAGATCTTTCCAACAAGCGTTTGAATGTAATTCCTCACAATATAACACACATAGATCATTCTGTATAACCCTATATAATCCAGCTGTTAATAAAATAAATGGTTTCAGTAAATAATTTACTGGTCCATTAAATTCGCCGTTACAGATTGTCAAATTATAATTTTGAAAATAAATATAATTCATACAAATCTTTGTATTTATTATTTAAACCGTTATACACAAAGTCCTTTCAAGATTTATTGCGAATTAGATGTAGGCATGTTGCGGATGGTTTTCGTATACTCCCAAAAAATTAATTCCAATGAAAAAACAGACTAACAATTTTTGTGTTCCTTATTCTCTTATCGTAAGATCATATAAGAGTAATTGTTTCAAAAACAGTGATTTAAAAGTCTTCTGAGTTATATATTAGCTTCTACTGGCGACTTCGTTTGCGTTAATTTACCCTCGGGATAGGTATTTTTTAATGAATGAATATGTCCTATGTCCTCTTCTGTATTCCTGATAGTTGGTATGCAAAATTTCAAGTTTATGCATCTTCTGAGTTATATATTACATTTTACTGACGACTTCGTTTGCGTTAATTTACCCTCGGGATAGGTATTTTTTACTGAATGAATAATATATCCTATGTCCTCTTCTGTATTTCTGACAGTTGGTATGCAAAATTTCATGACGATCGCTTCAGCAGTTACAGAGTAGAAACAAAGCGTAACAAATAAACAAACTCACGTATATTTATAATATTCACTTTTCAAAATGTAACGTAAATGTAATTTAATGGTGTAAATGTAATGTAAATGCTAGTAAAAGATTGTAACATGTATTTTAGAATATAGGTGCTATTAATAACACCTCAGATAATGAAGCAAGTATTATCTCAAATGAAAATAACGTTCCAAAAAAATCTTATTTATGGGTCGGTGAAATCAGTAATAATAATTCACTAAATTGAGCTTCTTTACACGAGGTTTTAAAATAAAACAAGTTGACTTCATTGTAGATTAGTGATATAACTCTCCCATTGCAGGCCTGTGGGAATTCATGGTATAAAGCCCTCCCTCGATGTAGAACAGCATTGTTGAAATGCCGTGTATACTACCATTTTCTATTTTCGCAATCGTTTCGAACTGAGCAGAACTTTTTATTGATGAAGGTTTTTATCTTATACCTACTACTAGCATACGTTACTATATGGTGCTGTACGGCATCTAATTCTGGACTGTTAATTTGATTTCTATGAAAATTGCACATGGAGTTTATTAACACAATACTTAATCTATTCTAATTGAACTATTTATTGCAACGGATAGTGATTACAGAAATAAAACAGATGTGTACGAAATCGCGAGAAAAGTTAGTATTTCTGGTGAAGAAAATCGTGTAAATAGCTAAAGGCGGGGCTTGTACAATTACTCTTTGGGTACGATTGTCGTAAGTACTGAGACGCAAAAACGCTTATTAAATTAAAATAATTAATGGAGCTATAAAACACTCATCAAAAGCCGAAGACAGCGATTCCAGTTCAGGTGTTGAAACGAGAGTTCTTAACTCATGGAGCGGTGAGGTTACACGATATTAAATGTTTATGCGCATTGTATGGCCAGGAACGACAACACACTTACTGCGAATGAGTGTTTACTAAAATCGTATGTGAAAAAGAAGAGTGAATTTTCGCTACAGCAAATGGCACTGAAAATATCTATAATTTGGCAATAACTGAAACCTTTCCCGACGCCACTAAGTCCGAGCTAATCACTCATTTAAATAGTCTTTGGGCCGAAGCAATTTAATGTAATTGAAACATCTGAAAAAACATATGGATTGCCTTAGTAAAAGAATCATACACGTTGACTGTGTGAATTATGTTACTGGTGGTCGGAAATCGACTATAAAAGAAGGAAAAAGATTTTTCTTCTTTGATTTTTTTAAATGATAAAAACTGTACTCTCTCTTTAATGAGTATTGTATAATTAGACATGAGAAAGGTGAAGTATGACGAATAGAAAAAACCTATAAACAATGATTTGAACTAGTCAATGGTATGGGGAAAACACCGTATAATTTTTTTTTTTTTCGAAATGACTACGCTATTGACCCAGCAAGGTCTTAACAGCTTCACCGAACTATTAAGGCGAGCGCTTAAGGCGATTTTATTTTGCCAACCAGATCAAGGGTGCACGGCACACCTCGGCTTGGCTGTTGCCTGTTGCATGCAAAATCGCGACCTATCCTAGCTAACCTAGCTAACTATTCATATATGTATGAGTTGTTGAAACGTATATGTGTACCAAGCATACACGCCTCAACAACTCCTCCATATATTTATTATCGGAAAATTGAAAGTTTTCAGTTCGATAAGGGAAAAAGAAAAGTAAACCCTTTCACTTTCATGTGTAAGCGTGTAGCGTGCACGTGTGTGGGGGTGATCGTGTAGTGTTGTAGCGGTGATGTATATTTGTGTGTCACCGTATAGCGCAAGCAACGCACTCAAGGGCTCCTTACCGAGGGATCGAACCTAACCTTGAGCCGCTGCCGTGGGAGGCTTAATCGGATACCATATAACATTAGCACTCGCCAATAGCTATTAAAAAAAAAAGAAAATAGGTTCTTGACAGGAGAGAAAGGTAATAAACTTTTACTTTTTGCGAACTGACTACGCTTTTGACCTGGGAGGGCCTTAACAAATTCACCGGACTAGTATTTTATTTTTTTATTTAACTTATGCAGGCTCAACAACAGAAAACAAATTACACAAAATGTACATTTATAATAATAGCTTACAGGACTAATTTGTTTTGCTATTAATGTTGGGCACAACATGTTAAAAATTACAGCAATAATTAAAGATAACAAAAAAAAAAAGATTATGATAGTTGCTAAATACATTTCACAAAATTATAGAAGTAATAAAAAAACATATAACAAAAAGATTATAATATTTACTAAATACAAAATAATACATGAATACTTTCACTATTACTATCCTTACTTGTATTTTCGTATAATATATCCAAATCCCTTGCGTTATTATTGTATTCTCTACACATTCTGTATAATGGATTACAATAAGAGACATTATTTGAGCAATGTGGAACTTGAAAGATATTTTGATTCCGGCTAACTCTTGTGATTATTGATAATTGGCTAAACAACTCTGCTGTATTCCATTTGAAATTGATTATTTTGTCTAGGATTAGTAGTAGTAATAAACCCTTTTTTTTCGATCCGACTACGCTATTGACTTAGCAAGGTCTTAACACCTTCACCGGACTATTTAGGTGAGCGCTTACGGCACTCAGCCGATTTTATTTGACAACTGGCTCAAGGGTGCACGGCACACCTCGGCTTGGGCTGTTGCCTGATACATGCAATTCGCGACCTGAGTAATAAACCCTTTTATTTTTAGCTATATGTTATATTTGCGTATGTTCAAACTTGGTAACTTTCTTAAGATCATTTAAAAACGACAATGAATTAGTGATTTAGTGTATGTACAAAAACATATTTTCAAATCGCACAATCTATTTTATTCTACTGAAATAGAGGAAAAGTCGTCGGTCGTGCACTTCTAAAGTTTAATTGCCAATTTGTAGCTGAATGGGGTGACTGTGTACAAGTTTTTAGTAGCACTGGGATTTAACCGCACTTGCGATTCTGGAAAATTACGTCGATAAAATGGTTCTTTTGTAATATTATTATTTATACTTTTTTATAAAAGCGTAACTTGTACATATGTGTCTTACACTTGCTCATGTGGTTATTGAAATTGTTATATTCTAGGAGTCATTTCTCTAACAGTATCCATTCATTGTCATCGTCTCCAGAAAATAATGGTCCTTATATTCAATATCAAATACAAATATGAACAAGCGCAACAAATCTACAAACACTTACGTAACGTTCACATATCTATATATTAATACGTGAAGCAAAAAAATTGTACCCCTTTTTAACCTACTTCCCTTAAACGGGTGAACTTGAAATTTGGCATAGTTAAAGTTTATATGGCGGAGAAGTGCAGAAAGTTATTTATTTTAAATAAAATGCATTAGAAGTACATTATATTAATTAAAATAAGCATTACTCACACTAATGCTTGAATTTTACACGACATATACACAAATGTAAATAAAAAAGATATTTTGACAGCCGTCAATAATTACGGATTTCAAAAAAGGTTGTGAACTGTGAAGGAGATTGCTATGCTCGACTATATGTATTTTTTAACTCTTACGTTCCAATTATCATTTTTCATCCTACATTCAACAATGATATTATAAAATATAACTATTAGTGTAATGTTTATTATTTTTTATGGTGAACTCACTTCAAATGATGATTTAATAAAAAAATTAGTCAAATAATACTTTGTATAATCAGAATAAGTATTTTGTTCATAAAATAATCCATGACTTAGACTGCCGCGGTTACATCGTTGCAATTCAACCTCATGTAGCAACAAAAAAGAATTTATTCACAAAAGCTAATGGTAGTATTAAAAACATCTTTGTCTTGGATTCACCATTTGATTGTATTGTGGATGCATTACTTTTCCAAACGATGATACTGGGTATATCACTATTTCTCATAATGAACAGACTACATTTAATTCAATATCAACCAGAAATACCATTCACCCATGGTGTCGTGTAAAATTAATTGAAAATTGTGTCATGGGTTGCGTTTCGTAAAGTTATGTTTGCTTAAAATTTGAGAGCTTTATTTACCACGTGATTTTTGTTTCAAATTTATAATTAATTTCAATTTTCATTTACACAGAGATTCTTTGAAATGTTTATATAATTAAAGATAATGGCAAATTACTGAGTAGCCATGATGAAAACCTTTGATTATAGAAGTATACCCTTTCACAAAAGAACCCTAATAAAGTTCAAACTTTAAAAAATCAAGTAACTGTGGTCGAATGTCGACCACTGGGCGCCCACTAATTCACATAATTCTGTCAATGTTTAGAATGAAAAACGTTTGTTTTTACAGCTAAAGGGCGTCAACCATATGGACGAAGTAAGGGGATCTTCGTTAATTTCCTAAGAATGTTTTTTGCGAATTTTAACACTTACCTATCCTCATATGCGTACATAAATGTTCTCGAATCTTCACTCCCTCTTCTTACTTAGAAAAAGTTTAAATACACTACAACTCACTGCTTGACGTAAGTAAATTAAAGATTTTAATTTTTTAAGGATAATGTTATACTCTTCTATTGCTATCACATATTACCATTATATTATTGGACAACTTGGTGATTTGGAATATCATTATTATAATTAAAAGTAAGTTTGAAACGTCAGCAAACAACAATCATCTGAACAATCTACAAACGCATAATACGGACACAGTAAAGCTTTAAATGTACTGTCGTGTCGGAAAATTTGCCTCGTGTAGGCTATTTTAAGATATAGTTTCCATTTTTACGGTTTATTAGTTATTGCCAATAGTAGTTTAGGTTACAATCCATATTTAATAAACAATAAAGATTTTTAATATAAAATATAAATCAAAGTGTACATTAAAGAATTAATAAACCCGTTCGGCATCCGAAATGAAAGTAGATTTCTAATATTACATTTCGGGTTACAAAATTTTACCACCCCGTAGGGAGCCTTACATAATTAATGAATAGCCCCTAAATAAGCTTTTTTTAAATACAATACTCTCTTCATCTATACGTGACCCAATCAACGGACACTGTATACTCTCCTAGCGTTGTTGATATTGTGATCAATCAAAATTTTCCAATTCGACGTTCCTGCGAACTCTTTAATTATTAATCAACTTTGGGTCTGGACCCCGGATTTTACGGGGTAGTTTTTCTGTCCGTGACTAGAATTTATTTACTTATAAATAAAATCTAAATTCTATGGTCTTATGTCAATAAATACTTTATCACGGTTTTGTAAAGGATAATAAGAATCTTTTTTACTCAGAAACTTGAATACTACTATATTAAAATTATGTTTTATGTATCCTACAACTTTTATTTTATTTATTTCTCCTATACATACTTTGTACTATATTATTTTTAAATTACTTATTTCTCCTATACATAAAAATTCCATGGTTTTAAATGTTTTTTACGCACCGTAACTTCCATTGAGTTCCAGCTGAAAATTGGCGGTAAGTGTCTCTCCCAAGACTTAGCATATGTTGAGCTCAAGTATCAATTATAAAGGACACTAACCACGAAAATACTTCTTTTATATATTTGTCGGTTACCAGTATATCGGGCTTCAAATCAAAACGGATTTCACTACCTCTTACAAAATTCTATACACGAGTTTTACATTCATTGAGAGGGTAAAGTACTTGTTTTAAAAAACTACAGTTAATATAATATGAAAAACATATAACAAATATGTGGATAATTAAACAATTTCTGACATGTTGCTTAATAACATGACGATGCATGCATTAATGAAATTCAGATATTCAATTATTGGTTTAATTACTTCCAAACGAATACACAAACAAGCGCGTAGTACCGCGCCCAAATTATAGTTATTCTCAGTCAATAAATACAGCTACTGTGATTTTATAATTTAACGATGATTATTTTTTTTTTTTTTTTCGAAATGACTACGCTATTGACCCAGCAAGGTCTTAACAGCTTCACCGGACTACTAAGGTGAGCGCTTAAGGGACACAGCCGATTTTATTTTGGCAACCAGCTAAAGGGTGCACGGCACACCTCGGCTTGGCTGTTGCCTGTTGCATGCAAAATCGCGACCTATCTTAGCTAACCTAGCTAACTATTCGTATATGTATGAGTTCTTGAAACGTATACGTGTACCAAGCATACACGCCTCAACAACTCCTCCATATATTTATTATCGGAAAATTGAGAGTTTTTCAGTTCGATAAGGGAAAATAAAGTAAACCCTTCCACTTTCATGTGTAAGCGTGTAGCGTGCACGTGTGTGGGGGTGATCGTGTAGTGTTGTATAAAATATCTTTTGATAGAGTTAACTGATTTTAATGTAACCAAGACTAAATGTTACTCGAAGATGTTTTATAATTTTCTTGGTGCGGTTTTATCGTGAAAGCAATATTTTAGCCCTACGTAAAATCCCCGGTGCCCCATGGTACATCCGGAATAAGGATCCCCACAGGGACTTGGAGATGCCTCCTGTCTGGGCGTATATAAAATCACTCACACGTAGCTATTTCGAAAAAGCCGCGAATCATCCCAGCCCGTCAGTGGTATCCGCCGCGAACTATGAACCCGTACCCAACGCTGCGCAGTATAGAAGACGACCGCGACACATAATTACCGACCCTCCCGATTCAATCACGTCAGCAAGTACCAGCATGTCTCTTCAAACAGAGCGTGTTCACGCCCACGCCCGCGTACTTACAGATCACGTCGCTGTCGTCTGGGGGTAAATTTCGCTCCCGCACACCAGATTAGGCCCCCCTCGGTAGCGGCTCAAGCCTAGGTCCGTGTCCTCGGCATGGAGCCCTTGAGTACTAGTGATATAAAACCTTACATCATTGCTACAACATTACACACATCACCTATACACACGTGTACGCTACACGCTTACACGCTGTTTTTCTTTTTCAGAGAAATAAACGACAAAGAGTTTTACCCTTATTTTTCCCTATCCTATATAGTTTAGAGGAATTTTTTCGATACAAAATACATATAGGAAGGAGTTGTTGAGGCACGCATGCTTGGTACACATATATGTTTCAATAATTCATATATGTATATCTAGTTAGCTTAGCTTAGGTTAGCTCAGATAGGTCGCGATAAAAAAAAAAAAGATAGGTCGCGATTTTTGCACAAAACAGGATGGGAATTCGTAAATTTGTCCCCATTATTAATAAGCAGGTAAAACGTTCCTACACTTGAGTCATTCCAAACACACCTGCGTATATCACCACGATGTTTTGTTTATTGTCGTAAAAAAATCAGGTGTGACATTATCGTCATGCGTTACGAATTATTGGACTGCGTGACGATATACTCAACATTACACATAGAACGACGGTTTTTATACACGTTAAAGAAGTTTAGTGAGCGTTAATTTAGAATTATTGGAATGACACAGGTCTGGGAATGTTTTATATGTTAATTTTAGCACGATAAATAGTCGACGTCGACGATACACGTATGTATGAGAGTAGCATAAGAAAATCGACATTTAAAAATAATTTTCAAGTTTAAATAAAATAGTAAGTATAATATATACAGTGATTCTAATCAACGTATTTACGACCACATGAATCGAATATTTAAATAAAATAATTAGCTATATTATATAATACACTATAATCCACGATACCGCGTAATTAAATGTATTTAGTTTACATACCTTTAGGGATTAAGTATTAAACCTCACCTACATAGATCTTACAAGATACAAATACTTATATAGTATGTGAAAATCGTCTACATCCAAGTCTGATATAAGCAAATTTCCCAACAGCATAATTAGCCCAACATATACTGTCATTTTGGGAGGTTATTCTCACGGTTTCGACATCGTTGTCACTTAGTATTATTATATAAAATTAGCTTGGAAATTTACTAAACTAATTTAAGAAATACAAGAGAATGGAAGCAGTGGGCATTTGTTTCGCTCTCTAGTTCATTTTATTTTATTTATAAAATAGCTTGTAATACAATAACAGTAACATGTAACAACATGTCTCTGCCTTCCCCACGACAGAGGTGTACCGACGAGGGATGGCAATTGCCCGTCCCATAAAAAAAAATACAGTAACTAACCACTAGACATACTGTAGTCAGTTTAGTTTGTGAGTATTAAATAGGACTTGCATTTTGTCAAAAAAAATTAAAGATCTACTGCTGAAACCAAAAAACACCATTTTCTTCTACAAAATTTCCACTTTCCGTATTGTGTTCTCGCGCTTATTTTTTTATTATGAACAGCCTAGTTGGCAAAGTTAATAGCACAGGTAGGTATACTCAGTATGACGTACCTATTGTAGGTAGAATCAAAGCTACGGTCCTATCGAGGTTATGTCATTTATCTGTTTAAAGAAAGCAATGGATATTTGTTTATTTTATTTTATTTTTATTTTTCGGAAAACAAACAGTGATATATTACAAGTAAAAAAGTCAACCTTACCGTTGCATTCCGGAATCAGTGTGTATTTAGTAAATAAGTAGAGTGGTAGGTTTCTATAGTTCTATACAATCCTTACCATAGTAGCAAGATTTTCTAATCACCGCCTGACTACATATCATTCTCTGCCAAGCGCCTGAAATTTTGTTCCGGCAACTACACTTAGAGCGAGCTCCCTCTATATTTACTAAACAACAGGTGACATTGGCAGTTTTTTGTTTCGAACTAACCGTTATTGGCCTGACGGCCCTCACAGCTTCACTGGGCTTTTAGGGCGTTTAGAGCACTCAGCCACATGGCAACAAATTCAAGGGTGTCCGAGTGGCTGATCTCCAGCTTGGATACAATGCGAATCGAACTAAACTTACAATTTCAGATAAGGTAACTAACTATACATGTATACCTACTTTAATGAGACAAATAAGGTACACCTTCATATGCGTCGTACTAATGTCCAGTTTTTGAGATACTCGGCTAAACTACCAATAGTTATTGACTCAACAATGTATCCATCAGATAAACTGGCAACTGGCCCGCTGACTTTTACGTAGCGTTGACAGTTATCGAACTGTCAACGCTATTGAACAAATAAACTACAATTAAAGTACCTCAGAAACCGGGCATAAGACGTACATGTATATAGGTGTACGTACAGTGTAAGTATACATGTGTATAGAGTGCAGTGCGGTGTGTGCAGGAAACTAGTGTAATGTGATGTCACTGTATCGCACTAGCAGCAGAAGTTGACCGCCCGACCAAATACCCGTGGTCATTGCCGCTGTTCTTGGCTTTACTGACTGTCATAGTGCCGTCACTTCTATGTACTTGTATAAAAAAACTCGAGTGTGATTTCACATGTTGTAGAAATAAAACTTAGTATTCTGTTTAATCTTTAAGCGAATGAGATGCATACTCTCTATAGAGATGGTAAACATTAGTTTTCGACATTATTTTGTAATATTTTAATATACATAATGTAACAGTGTTAACAATACACAAAACAAAATTATTTTTATAAGTACACGATGTATATAAGTACATCATTTATTCATTATGACTAATAATTAATACACAGACGGCAAAGACCACAGCGCGTAAATATAGTGCAAGATTGCCCCAAGTCACCGTCGTAATCTTCTCGCGCCCCCCGTGAGGGGGGTGCGGGTAATCCGTCCCAGGATAGCTCCTCTCACGGAAGTCTCATCTCGCCACCCCTATTAGGGGTGTGTCATGATGACGCATTTTTCGCGTCTTGAGTGGGCGTCGGGGGTGTGACTCGGCTGAGTCGCACCTTGTTTTCTGCTTCGTTGGTGACTGACTTCGGGCCTAAACGGCCGGGTTGCTGTAGTATGGCGTGCCTAGGCAAAAACTTTGTCTAGGTACGCCATACATGCCTTCTCGGCTTCAGTATCGGGTTGTTGTCCCTTTATTGCGGCAGCTTTCCGTATAATGGCTTTCAGTGCCTTCTTCCGGCTGGCCTCCGGCGACTGATCTTC
>JACEII010000024.1:3552032-3578855 GCA_014332785.1 Antheraea mylitta | reverse complement strand
GGTGTAGGTGCGGGCGCTACCGGGGCGCGGGAAGCGCCCGGCAGGCCCGGGAAGGCCTCCACGGACATGAGAGGTGGAGGCGGACGGCGGGCGGCGGGTGCAGACGCCCTGGGCGCCTGCCTCGCCTGACGAGGGCGTTGTGTGCGCGGCGCGCGGGGACATCCGCGATAGTTCGCGGGGTGACCCGCGTTACCGCAGAGCACACAACTGGGAGGGTCGGGAGTGCCAGGAGCGCGCTCGCACTCCTTCGTGGCGTGGTCTCCCAGGCACTTGACGCACCTGGGGCGAAGATGACAATTCTTCGCGGAGTGGCCATAACTTTGGCAGTTATGACACTGCGAAGGAATGTGGGTCTTGCGTGGAGGCTCAACGGTGATCCCGTTGAGGCCACACACAGACGTAAGAGAGAAAATGGCCTTGCCCTCCTGCGACCGGTCGAGGATGGCCAGAACCATATTGTACGGGGTGCGAGTGCGTGGGTGGTACATACGATGTACCTCACGCACTGGGTATTTATTCTCCTTAAGGGAGAGAGTGACTTCCTCGACCGAGATTTCGGCCGGGACGCGGCGAAGCACGACACGCAGGAGGCGCTCCTCTGCTAACGCGTAAGTGAAGTACGCGAGTTTCATTTCGGTTAAAAATCGAATCAACGCGCGGTGGTCGTCCGACGTAGTATATTTGACACGAATGCCCGCCGGCGTACTAAGGGCATTCGTGTAGTTGATGTTGCGAGTCTTAAGACTGTTCGAGATCGCGGTCCATTTAGACTTATCCTGTATCGTAACAGGCGGCGGCGAGCGCGGCTTCCTACCTGCGGACGGAGTGAGCGAGACAGAACTATTGTTGTTGTTGCCGGCCTGTTTTCGCGGCGGTATAGAGTCGGTCGACGGTACGCGCGCGCCGTCGATATTGGCTACTTTTTTTGTTTCTACGGGACCGGAATCCGTCGGGCTTGCCGGGCGACGCTTGTTGCGAGTGACGGTCGTATACCCGTCCTTGTCTGTTTGCGCTGAAGGCGCGGGAGACGCGGTCGACGCGGACGCGGACGAATCAGACGTTGATTCGTCTAATTCCATCTCGGCTTCGGACTCCGAGCTGGAAATCGGGGCCTCAAATAGGCTCTTTTCTCGCGCATCGAGAGGCGATTGCGGCGAGAGAGACGCGAAGGAGTTCGCGGTCGGTAAGTTGACTATATGCTGCGTGCCCTCTGAGGGCCGCGACGCACTAACTAACGCGGAATCGAAATCATTCTCCTTTAGACCGTAGGAGACGAGAATATGACGAAGTACGTTTATGTCAATATTCGAGTCCATCGCGGTGGACTGCGAGGGAGGGGCCGCGAACCAACCTCCCTGCCTTAAGGGCAGGGGGGCACGCCAACGAGTAAACTAACGGGCTATCCCGAGCCCGGGCCAAGAGAAACTGTGGGCGAATGTGCAATGCCTCACAGGGGGGTCCTAGCTTGCCTAGGGGGAGGCCCTATCAAGCCCGAGGCCGAGGACGCAGACCGGTAAACCGGGCTACGCCCAAACAGACACCCGGGGATGGAACAAGGGGAAAGGTAGGGTGGGAGGGAGACACCTGGACTAGACTAGGCGACCTCGCCAAGGCCTAGCTACCCAGGCCCGTCTACCAGTGCAGTAGGCCGCGGGGCCTACGGCGAGCGGGTAGGGCGCTCCAACCACCTTGCGTTGGCACCGGGAGGTTTCCGGCGGTTGGCCAGACGACTGGACTTGCAGACCGGGTTTGCACTAAAAAGTGCAATTTGACACGCTCAAAATGGAGCGCCTACGATTGACATTCCGTTCTTCAAAAACCGGACAGAATCGCGACGAGCTCGAAAAAGACTACGCGAAACGATGCACGAAGCACGCAGCACGCAGTCGAAGATCGCAAACACTCGCGGCAAAAACTTCGAAAAAAATAACGGTTAAAAAATAACGGTCACTTTTCGAGCAACGGACATACGTCTGACACGTGCGGCGACACGGATCGGACCTTTCTTTTCTTTCTTTTCATTCCCCCAAGTCGACGCACGCACGGCCTTTTATGGCTGGCTGCCCCTACCCCACCGTAAGGCGTGGTTTAAGCTTGGCTAGATGGCGCTACTGGCGGGTTGGGTAGTTGCATGGCTTGGCTTTGGTGAACACTTCCGGCGGCAGCACTACGCATTTGAACTACTACTGTACTATTACTTCCGGCGGCAGTACCGTGGCGCGATAGATGTGCTTCCGGTTGTTACAATATTATCTTATTCCCTCACAGCCTAAAATTGTATATGACAAGGTGTTAAGCTGGTCGCTTACAATATTCTAAGAGATGATAGTTCATGATCACATCTAACATATAAAATAATAATATCAAATACCAATAAGCAACAAAGAGAACCTAAGTTAATGTTGGTTTTAAGATTTTTAAAGGTACACATACAAACGTAATAAACCTATATGCGATGACCGGTGCCGAAATCTGTAAGGGGCGACCCGGAGTTATTAACCCTCGATAATAAAACGGACAATAAACACTTTTGTTTTATTCATGCCGTTCCCACGTTCACTTTCACTTCACACGACGGTTATTAACACTGTGCTTTAAAATAGACGCAAATAGGATTGAGTATAATTTTTGTATTCTTCTAGATAATTATGTCAAATATCAAGCACCTATTTTTTAATTGATTTAGAAAGAGAATTGAGTGCTTAGTATCCCCATAAAAATGGCTACTGTTTAAACAGTCAGCCAGTATATACATTTATAGCTATCTCTTTTTCTTTACACAATTTTATTAGTTTTATTATCATAAAATTAAATTCACACCCTTCTAAAGCAGGTTTCACTTTAAAAACGAGAGACAGCTACCAGAAAAATGATAAATATGACATAAATAAAATACTTCGTTGACACATAACCACACGCAGTTTACCTTGAAAAATGAATTCCTCCGTTGACGCGAGGGTTAAAATGTGTTTACAAACGGTATAGAATGATGTATGAGGCAAACTTTTAGTGGAATTAAAATAAATCGTGTAAATAGCCAACTGGGTGGGTAGGGTTGTCTAAAAGTTTTAATAAATGATGTTTTGCTAGTCTCAGATTAATTGAAAATAGGTACGATTCCCACCTACATTTATTTATTATTTGTATTACAGTTTATTAATATTGTGTTACTAAGAATAGAATGGAATATTTCGGTGGGAAGATTGAGATTTTTTACGATCCTGAGGACATTGAATTTTAAAGCCTTAACGGAGATCACGGAGAAAATAATCCAGCTTGTCCACTTCTAAACAAATTTCCAAGTTAGCTATACAAATTGTTTAAAAAAAAGATGTGTCGTGGGACACCAGGTAGGAACGAAGTTCCTTCGGCAAATGTAGAATCGACACAATTTGCAAAAAAAAAAATCGTGCTCAATTTTATTTAGGTTTTCTTGATTTTTCTCTTAAATTTTGCTGATTAGTTTTTATTTAAGTACAGGAAAGTATTTAGGAAATTCAGTATTTTAGGAAATAATAAATTACGTAAAATTAAAAAACATCGTAATTCAAATTATCATTTAAAATAACAAAATATATATGTTTGACAACATAAAATTACATAGAAATAGAAATAATTACAAAAAAGGAGAAAGAGAAAGGTATTATACACTACTCGCTTGTGTATACGACTGTCGCGCCTGCGCACGTCTCATTTAACGGTTTTATTCCACGGACTTTTTCTTACGGTTTTACTATCACATTTTCAGTTCGGTCGTGCAGCAAAATCCCTATCTCCGCCAAGCCTGTCGTAAGGAACTTCGTTCCAACAATTTCATAAGAAGCAAGTAATTATTAAAAAAAAATCTTTTTTATGAATATTCTTTCGTATTTTATGATTTAAAAGAGAGAAAGTTATTTAAGAAAGAATGATTTTTGATTACCTTATGAATATTTATTTTATTAAATTACATTCATAAAGTAAAAAATCAGAATTTTATGTAGACAAATTGCTACAAATAGGTTCTCATACTAAGAGTCCTTAGTATCACTATTTATAACAAATATACATCACCGTTACAACACTACACGATCACCCCCACACACGTGCACGCCTACACGCTTACACATGAAAGTGGAAGGGTTTACTTTTTTTTCCCTTATCGAACTGAAAAACTCTTAATTTTCCGATAATAAATATATGGAGGAGTTGTTGAGGCGTGTATGCTTGGTACACATATACGTTTCAACAACTCATACATATATGAATAGTTAGCTAGGTTAGCTAAGATAGGTCGCGATTTTGCATGCAACAGGCAACAGCCAAGCCGAGGTGTGCCGTGCACCCTTGAGCTGGTATTGCCAAAATAAAATCGGCTGAGTGCCTTAAGCGCTCGCCTTAGTAGTCCGGTGAAGCTGTTAAGACCTTGCTGGGTCAATAGCGTAGTCATTTCGAAAAAAAAAATCACTATTTATTTGGAGGCTCTACTGCAACGGAAAGAGTGGCTTTGGTTGGACCTTTGAAATAAAATTAATAGGCCGAACAAAACGCAAAAATGCAAACACTGTTACATCACGTCGGTTTTCTGTGAGACGGTGGTACTATCCCGGGCGAGCCTACTGAAGACCTTCAAAACAGCTCTACAGATTTTATCAATATTTTTTTGTGTGTTCAGCGGGGATTTAAGAATGGTTTAGATTTACTATTAAACCAGGGGCGGTTGCGGGTGAATTATAGGATTCTTATAATTATCTAAGCAGAATAAAGTCCACCGGGCCCGTTAGTATTTATTTATAAGTAAAGCCCACTTCCTTCCTTCGGGAAGAGTTTTTTTTTTTTTTATATATATCAAAGGAGACAAACGAACTGGTGGCTCACGTGATGTTAAGTGATCACCACCGTCCAAAGACACTAGCGACATCAGGGACGTCGCAAGTGTGTTGCCAGCCTGTATATGGGAGAAGAGGGAGGGAAAGGAAAGGGAAAGCAGGAAAGAGGAAGGGACGTGGGCCTCCGGCTCTCTCACTGACCGAACGGAACACAACAATGCAAGCACTGTTATTTCACGTCGGTTATCTGTGAGAGGGGTGGTACTACCCCGGAGGAGCCGACCCATTCATGCTGAAACCAAAAATAGCTTCAGCGGGGCTCTACCACCTACAATAACCCTGCAATGGGTTTCTTACAGGCTGATGATGCTAAAAGACCAGTTAATGCGGAAAAGAGAAGAATGAAGAGTAAAAAATACTGAAAGAGAAAAAATATATGGAGGGGATATATTTTTTCTCTTTCAGTATTTTTTACTCTTCATTCTTCTCTTTTCCGCATTTTTTTTAATATCATATAGGAGGCAAAGGAACTTGCGGGTTACCTGTTGTTAAGCGATCACCGCCATCCATAGACACTAACAACCTCAGAGGAGTCACAAGTGCGTTGCCAGCCTGTGTTCGGGGGAATGGAGAGAAAGGAAAAGGGGAAGGGAGAGTAGAGGGGAGGGAAGGCGAGATGGGTCTCCGGCGATCTCACTTACCGAACGAAACGCAAAAATGCAAACACTGTTACTTCACGTCGGTTTTCTATGAGAGGGTGGTGCTACCCCGGACGAGCCTACCCATTCATGCTGAAACCAATAATAGCTTCAGCATGGCTCTACCGCCTACTAAGCACCTAGCATTCATCTGGTGGAGTCTATTACCACGGTCCCCCTAGCCATTCCAAGGTTCTTAAAGTTTATTTCTTATAGACCGTGCACCTTCTGACCTGTATATTTTGTGTCATTCCGACGATCATTAACGCCGCGTCTGAACTGCTCAAAGTTTCCCGTTTAGTAATTAAGATGCCGAACCTTGGAAAATGTACATCATCACGTCGAAGCACCTCGTTGGCATTTTAATGGGTAATTGAATCGACTTGCACTCGAGAAGAAATTTTACGTTTCCATAAATTTTAAAGTTCCAACGATCGTCGAGTAATTGGACCATAATTCCCTAACTTTTTAATATTGAGGAAGAATGAACTATTTTCTAATATTGTTTAATAACACTAGAGCTCGTAGATATTTACTAAACACATAATAATTAAATATATTTTTTTTTCCCTAAAGTTGTTGTTTTCGCAAAAAGATTATTTGGAATAGGCAAAAGAAACGGAGAGAGGGCTGATCGCAATTTGATACGATTCAGTATCAACTCCTTTGACGTGTTGCATGAGCGTAATTTTACCAAGATTTGTTTGTCCCGATATAGCTATATATAA
Source organism: Antheraea mylitta (assembly GCA_014332785.1). Classification (NCBI taxonomy): domain Eukaryota; kingdom Metazoa; phylum Arthropoda; class Insecta; order Lepidoptera; family Saturniidae; genus Antheraea; species Antheraea mylitta. The sequence continues at coordinate 3,572,621 of JACEII010000024.1, read as the reverse complement.
GTCAGAATTAACTATAATAAATCGTGTGGGAAGCAGAGGAGGGAGAAGGGCTTAACTATATATTTTGCATCTGCATACCCATATATAGATGCCGTTGCATTATCGAGTGAACAGAATTTTTCACTATCACTTTTAGTTGGTGCAGAGATTCCAAAACTTTTTCAGATCGTGGTGCACTTTCAAGTTTGGTACTTTCTCTCTGTGCCCTAAACTAGCTAGTTGAAATAGATACAGTCAATAGAAATACAAATGAAACATGCACACTGTACGTGCTAATAATGTAATTGTCTACTTTCTATCAGCGAATAATTAAGCTAAGCTATCTCAGAATGTTAAACAGGATTGCCTTACGCACGCCCCTCTCTGCTTTGTAGGGAGCACCAAAGTTTCGCGGCGTAAAGTTTGGCAATTTCTGCTTTAATGTTTAATTATATCACCTGATGTTAAAAGGTAGTAAATAAAAGAGCTTCGTAAAGATAGAAAAACCGAACTGGGTAGACCATTCCACAACGCTGCAGTCGCCGAAACACACCTACGGTTGGTTGACTAAATTTTATATCTTTTTTTGACAACTTTTATCTTGAGGAGAGTGGAAAAATACCTACCACGATGCTACGGTTTTATCACTATGTTTTCCTACATAGAGAACTAAAGTTACTTGCAGGATGAGTCATTATCGCTTCAAAATAATGTAAATAGGCATATTATTTTAATACGTGATTTTCATACCATATTCTAATCAGGCGACCAGGTGGGCATAATTATTGTTGTGGCATAATTTCACAATACTATTTCCTCATAAAGACATTTATTATATTACACTAATAATGTAGTTATAGGCTTTTGTATGAAAACATAATTAATAATTGGTCATATGTTACTCTAAGAATATTGAAAAAAAAAAGTAGTACCACTATAAATTTATCTTTTTCTAATAATAAATTGGATTACGAACTTGATCTTTTTATAGAAAATGCAGTATATATGTTTATTTTTTTATCTGTGCGTATTACAGGTGAGTTTTATTAAGTAATAATTATTGTGTTACGTAAAAATAATTTACTTGTTTCGAAAAATAGATCCACTTTATTTTATACCTTTGGATATTTTGAAATATGTATATAGCCAAATTGAATTTGTAATTTAGTGTCAGTATGCTGGTTCTACTTTTATTTAATCTTTTTTAAGATTATAATCTGACGTCTTACAATTCTCTACCTGTGGGCTATATTGTTACATTACACTTCTTCTAATGCCAGTTAAGCTTGTAAAAATAAATTCGTAGATATAATTAAAATTAGAATATATTTTGTCTGTTCCGATGAATCAATCAACTAATTTTGACTATTAGATAGAGTAAATTTCAAAGTATAAACTAGATTATATATCATTATGATTTTTCATAGGAATTAAACAAAGTATATAAAATTTAACACTGGTAATTTTTAAATCGATAAAATGTTTATTGGGGTTAAATAATAATGGGAAAATTATGACTGAAAATAAAAAAAAAAAACATTCACAATAAATCTAAATGAAACACATAGTTCCCGTAAAACAACAAAACCATATCTAAGGAAACGAAGTTCTGAGCATGTTAGTCGAAAACGGATTTAAAAAAACCGCTAGGGTCATTCATTGGTTGAAACTAAATCATACTAAGAAATACAGAGTTTTTTCTTCACGTGTTAAAGAAATGATCGTACCTATTTCTTTTTGTTTGTTTTTTTCTTTATATGAAACTGTAGTGAGTGCTGTAGATTGTAGACGCAAGAAACATAAAATAGAGACAACGAATGGAGATTTATCAAAGGCTTAGGTTTCGTGATGTCGAAAAAAAAAATCCAAATTTGTTTTTATTGCTAATATTAAAGGCCCCTAATAAACAATCTGATTTACCTAGTCCAGTGGTCGACAAACCACGGCTCGCGAACCACATATGAATATTTCTCTCTTTCAATGTGGCTCTCCTAAATAAAATGGTTTTCTGTAAAGTCGGTTTACGTGGTAAATTCATAAGAAAACATTGATCAAGTATTGCATACTTTATGAATTGAATTGACTTATTTTATATATAGATAGATGCGTCACAAGCCGAACGTTTAGGTCGATCGCATCTCTCTATCGCTTTTTCCACGCTCACGCTCGCACGCTCGGCTCAGGTGGAAGGTGACAATGAGTCATTCTTTTTCGTGCGTGCAGCCGACGTTTTTTGATTTATAAGACGTTATCACGTCAACAATGCTTAAGTTTTAAAAAAGGTTCTTTGAATACATTTCAGTTTTTTATTTATTATTTTTGCTCTTTTGAATGATAAGTGTGCCGACCACTAACCTAGCTTATTTGTATACACATAGAAATTCAGTTTCCAATTAACTGAACATAAGTGTGATTAATATATCTGATTTAAAACGGTTACATTGTAGGAAAATTTTCCGGGCGTATTCGAGTTATTTATTTATTTATTTTAGGGTTGTCAACATGACGATACACAAGAAATTATATTTAAAGTAGTAGTATTGTAATTCATTTTTAAATGCAGTAAATATTTATTAAATTATAAGCAATATTTAAAGACAACCACGGCATGCTCCAACAGTAAATTAAATTGTAATAAAACTAGATATTAAAAAAAAAAAACATAATAATACGAAAACAAGGAAACTGAAACAGACAGAGAAATAACATTCCTTAATTAAGCATTTAAAATATATAAAAAATAAAATTATTTATTTTTATTTTAAAGACTGGATATATTTCCTGCTACCCATACGTGCCGATTTGTGGTGGATATGAACTGGAAGTACCCTGCACTATAATTTTGCCAAATTATCCCAACATTTGCGCAAATGTCACGGGAGATTGTGAGTTACCGTTGTGTGGACCTTTTGACGGCACGACTATTATTTATTGTGACCCAACCCTGGGCCCATGTCCGACACGTTCTACGGAGTTGTTACTAGATTGTGATTCGATTAAAAGTTGCGTCGACTTCCCAGATGTAGCGTATCCTGTTACAATTCTTGATATAGAGCCTCAGTATCTCACCTCATGTTCGTATTTTTAGAAGGTACTACGGATGGTAGAGGTAAAGAGTAGTATCTCGTATGCTGTTTCACCCAGAAAAGTGTCAACTGAAATAGATTCAATAATAATCCCATAAACTACCGTCAAGACGCTACATGAGCGTAATGGGTATTACTTTAAATTAATATTATATGTATTTTAAATGTGTTGTAAATGGTCGTAAAAATAAAACCGCCAAAGAAACAAGTGTCTCTTGTAAATTGTGGCTACGTGTATGTTTTAAATTATGGCTATGTGGACGAATTGTGAAATTATATGCGCGTTCCTTAAAATTTCATCCTCTAGCTTCAGTAGCGCCATTTGATTTTGACAGATTTTGTGAAATGTATTTTATGAATAATGATACTAATTACTCCTTGCCTCTATCCTCTCTGGAATATATTTAGATGTTTATTTTGTCTTTGTAATCAAAGAATATTAAAAACATGGCATTGAATTTTTGTATGATAAACGGGATTACGATTTCGCCAGGTAAAAAAAATGTTGTGAATTTGTATATTTATGTTTATATTAATTAACTAATATTTAAATGTTTAGTTAACTTTTACTACATAAATAATAATTTCCAAATGTCGTAATTAATAAAATGAATCACTATAGATATTCATTTTTGGATTACTTTATATAATATAAAATGCAATGGGTTTCTATATTTCAGTGTATGTTAATTTCATTAGATAATGTACTATTTAATTCAATTTTAGTAACAAAAAAAATATAACACAGCTTTGAATATTCCTAGCAATAAATTGGATTATAGGATTTGGTTGATTGTAAAAAATGCAACGAATTTGTATATTTCGGTTTGTGTAAATATAATTAGATTTTTTTTGTTTGTTTTATTTTAATTCCAAAAATAAATAACATAACTTTGTATTTTCTTAACAATAAACTCGATAAAGAAAAGGGTTAGTTAAGAAATTATACTAAATTTGTATACTTATATATCTTACTTATTTCTGACCATCAGATTCACATAATGCATAGCTATCCATACTAATATTATAAAAGGGTAAAGTTTGTGAGTTTGTAATGTCAGTTTGTGACGTTGTAGGGGGTAATCTCAAGAACTACTGGTCCAATTTGAAAAAAATATCCAGTGTTATATAACTAATTTATCGAGGAAGGTTATATGCTATATCGTCACGCTAAGACTAATAGGAGAGAAGCACCAATGAAGAATATTTCAAAATCGTTTTTTTTTTCCTTTTGAGTTCTTCCGCTGCCTGTTAACGTTAGCAGCCCAAAGTAACTATTCCTGGCGAGCAAAGTCGCGGTCAGAGGCTAGTATTATATATAGTAAAAATATAATTCTTTTGTTGTTCAACCACTTCAAAACTACCGAGAACGCATCGGCTTAGGACTCTGAGTATTCAACGCGTAATTCGTAAATGTTTCTAGGCCACTCATTTTTTGGACTCAATTAAACATTTGCCGTTTTGTTTAAGTTGGAAATTTTGAACTAACATTAATGTGGGCGGGAATTAGCTAGTATTAACTTCTTTAACATTTATAGTGATCAAACACTTTCACTCGAGTGCAAAGGGCAAATATTAACTATATACAAGAAGAAAACCTTTAAAATTGCTTTTTTTCAATATATGTACAAGACAACCGTACTTCATAACAAAAGTAATAATTTATACATTGAAACTAAGGAAAAAACAACAACGATTTATTTTTAATCGATTAAAATAAGGGTTAATAGATAAAGCATTTCTAATTCCACAAGAGGCTTTAATTTAGTAATTATTTATACATATGGATAAGGAGCTACCAGCCTACGAAGTTAAGGTACTATCTAATATTTATTTATTAACCAATACGTATCTACAACGAGGGTTTTAGGGACATTGTGAGACATGAGATTGTATTTTACGGTTCCGACCGAATTTACGGCGAGCGACATTGAATTTATTGTTGTTCGTATTTTTAAAGGTACTACTTTATTCAATACAGGTCTGGTTTTCTTTGGATTCGTTCAATTGTTTATTATCGGATTATTCAGAAGTTCTCGTAAAACCGCTACTTGCTAATGGAACATCCTTCAAATAAACTCGGCTTTTAAAATTTATAAAATGTACATAAGCTGTAGAATCGCATTTATGTTGAACCTTTTTGGTATTTCCATTTTAAATCTTACAATCAAATGGAAGTTCTAATTACGTAAAGAAAAAGAACATGGATTTTACAATTTGCTTAACAGCGAACACGTAGTTTTGTTTTCTAGTACATAAAAAAAAGGAGATTATTGTAAAACATAAGTAGCTATTAATACTTTAAAATAAAACACACAGATATAATCTATTAGATACAGAGGATATTTTATCTACTCATTTATGTTTACCAGAATATTTAAAAACATAATACTTTACAGGTGATTGTGTTTGGATTAATTAAATAAAAGTTGTGAAATATACTACTACTAGTTACTTACTCGAATCAATAATCAATTTTTAACAGTTCAATTCAGTCTAGTTGTGTACAAAATTTATTAAACTGTCAGCATTTTTGTCTGTTTCATTAAAAGTTTTGATGCAGGCAGCTCCTTATTCGTGTACTTATCCTAATGGGATGTATTATATATAGTGTATTTATCAATTGTAGTCTTTATTGCTACATATTTTAGTTTTTTTTTTACATTTCACCCACATACTCCATGACAGAAGACAGTGTAAGTATAGCTGTTATACAAAGAAATACTTTTGTTCTGCTATCACTAAGACCATTAAACTTTGTAATGAAGAATAAAATTAGTAAAAGTTTTCACCTAAGTGCTTTCCATATTTGTATAGGATGTAGTATAGACACGTAAATATAACTAAAGGTGCTTACGCAGACGCGCGAGTAAGCACTTACGCTCGCAAACGCGCGAATAAGCACTCACGCTCGCAGCCGTGCGAGCAGGCAATCACGCAGGTGCCCGAGCAAACATGCATGCACGCCTTCTTCTGTCCCATCAAAACTAAGTTCTGATACTACAAGTACTCGCATAACCAATATACTTTATAAGCGTAAACTTATAATTTTACTTACATTTTTAAAAAACGCAGCTACTATAAATCCACATGTAACTCCTATGAAATGAAAAACAGTGAATAAGGTTTGAAATTTGAAGATATTTTACAATCGTAAAAAGCTAATTAATTTTAATTTTATCCATAGATAAACATTTGTGAACTGATATTCACCTTTAGATAAATAAAAATAATCAAAGTTGACAAAATTAATAAAAAAAAAGTGTTTTCACATATTATCTATCTATTTTTTCACAACTGTCTTTATTGTTCCTATCACTTGTCGCTTTTAATCGTATACGACGCCATATATGTTAAGGCTCTCTCCATAATTTGATAATCCGTACAGAAGTTGAAATACGCCCACTCTTGAGTACCAAATGTTAAATCTAAATGTCACCACTGCCACCATCTGTACGTCTGCGTAAATATTATAAAGGTTTGCCAACCTTTTTAACTGAAAACACAATATATGTACGGTCAAATTCGGGAAAGCTGTTGGATCCTTGAAAAGCGACATAACAAATTATTTAAATAGTTTATCGTAGTATTTCTAACTTAATATACGACGTTTACCACCAATTAATCCTCTGTTATCGACGGTTTGCAGATACAATGTGAATCTTCTGGGGGGCCATTAGATGGATGAAGACTAATGTATGGCTGATATCTTTAAATTTACGGTTCGCAGTTTGTGTTCCTCGGGCCTCAGACAAGATAAATGTGGTTAAGAAACAAATTTTATTGTTTGACGTCGTGCACAGGGCCGGATTCGGTTTATAAATTCTGAGGCCCTATTTCCTACGTTATTATTTATTCATTCATTCGTTTACTATACATATTCCAATTTATCCAATCCAATCCAATTATTAGATAAAACATTTATGTACAAAAAATTGATTAAATTATTATTATTGTATGTTATCCAATCACACAAAAAACACACTAATCTTGCCACATAAAGAGACAGTTAAATATTAAAAATTAATTTACACAGCACGTAAGTGACCTACTGTAGGACCATAAGCCTCTTCCCAAAAATACGCATAATCACCGCACAAAACCACGATGTAATGACGATTTTCAACACCGAGAAACACGATGTTTCCCTTCTCTGTCATCCAATAGTATTACCAATTTAAATCTTTTCGTCTATACTAATATTATAAAGCTGAAGAGTTTGTTTACTTGAACACACTAGTCTCAGAAACATGCAACTATATATAGACGCGCTAAGACCAATAGTAGGGAGCAGACGCAGTGCCAGTCGGCAGTTCCTGTTCCCCCGTTAATAAGGTGTATGAAGGCACCATGGGGTTTTAGTCCGTGCAAATCGGACATAACCCATCCCCAGCAGTCCCACGGGATGGGTATCTGTTAGGGATATCCCCATTTAAAAAAAAAGACCAATAGGAGCGAAACACCAATGAAGAATGTTTCAAAATCGTTTTTTTTTTTTGCTTTTGAGAACTATTCCACTTGGACGAAGTAGCGGCCAGAAGCTAGTTACTAAATATGTGTGAATTTTGAAAAATTCGTTGGTACAAACCGGAGTCAAACCTGCGTACATTGGAATGATATTCCATTGATCAAAAAACTAGACCACCAAGACATATAATTAAGATAAAATCTCATTAGAATATTCCAGTTAGCAGAGCATTTTGGAATTTAATACACATATTAAGTTGTGGTGGCATTAGGATGACTATTCTCATAGGCGCCTGAGAACAAACATGTATAAAAACGCATGCCTAAAGGTATAATTCAAATTATTTTTTCGAGTTACTCTTTAAAAAGACTGAATCACTTTTTACAAAACTACTACTGACAAATAGAAGATTTAGAATATTATCTAGGCCACAGAATTTATGATTTTCTATAAAAACTATGCAGGACAGATACAACTCAAAAGATATCACTATGAAACGGATAAGACGTAATAACAATCACTTATAATTTAAAAAAAATGGGTCAACTAAAATTAATTCAAAATAAACACATAATTCTCAGGAAGTAACAAAATCATTTTCACACAAATTATAAAAACAATGTTGGTACCAGTTATATAATGAGAATTCTTCTTTCGATACATTTCCGAGATAATAATAATTTTGGGGGTCTTATACCATTGTGATATAAAAAATCCAAATCCGTTCCAGTCCTGGCAGGTGCTTACGAAGTCCTTTAAGTTTTATTTGTTTAAGAAGCGCCTGAAACTTCGAAATTGTTTTTAATGTACCGATATAGCCCAACGCTTTACGCTAAAAACTGATCTATTAATATAATAAACTTTCATTTAGGTGCTATTTTTAAAATGGTAATTTATTACACTATATCTATACTAATACTATAGGCTATATATCATCACGCTAAGACCAATAGGAGCGGAGCGCTGCGTGTTAAAAAGCAACTACTATAACTACCACTACCAAAGCAACTATTCCACGCAAAGTCGCGGGCAGAAGCTAGCATATCTTACCACAAGATTTTTTTACTTTGTAAATGTTAAGTAAAAAAAACAAAACTCAAATTTACTTATTTCAATTATAGTTTTGCTTTTGTGAGTTACTTAAGTTTTGCAATATTAAAATAAAGCATGAATATGCATTATGAATATGAATTTATTCGTGACCACCCTCATCGCTCTCATTACCATATTTTTTATTATCTCGGGAGGGAATAATTAAGAAACAATTATGATACTTAGACGTTCCTGAGGCGACACCACAACATCGAGAGAGTCTTTGATTTATGTCGGCTAATGTACTCTACACCCGAAATTATTATTAATTAATAATAACTAGATATTTTCGTACAGAAGATTTTTTATTACAGCACAATAAAGCCCCGGTCGACTAATATAATAATAATATCCTAAGTTCTGAACACTGAATAAGCTACTATATTTCAATCGCTTTGTAAGTAATAAAATAACTAATATCAGAAAACCATGGACCAAAAATCTGCAGGAATATTTAAAAAAAACATGCTCAAGCGTGTGTTGTTTCACATGTGTATAGTAGTCCTAATCCAATGTAAATAATGTAATATTCTACCGCCACACAAGAAAGGCACTGGCAATCAATTGAAGCGACCAAAATATATCTATATTATTCCAAAGAAAGATTGGCTTATTTTTCCAAAATTAAATTTTAAATATAGAATGTACAATAAATTCCGAATCTGGTGTCACTTTTTTTTTTTTTTTTTACTTTATTTTTGGCAATCAACCGTTCAGATTATTACTGCCATTGTCACGTAGTCAATAATATTACAAGTTTCGTACGATTATTTCAATATCAAGCGTCGTGTGAATCAACATTCTAACAAGATGGTGGCTCCCTTGCTAGAACCTTCCATGGAGTTTTTGTGGCATCTCAGAACTGCATGCTCCGTGGTATTATTTTTCATTCACTTCACTTGTGCATAATAAACCAACCATATTACATAAAACACCACCAACTTTACACAATATAGAGTCAAGTAACACAAGATTATGAATAAAATATAAAATCCACTACATGACAGTCTGAAATCCCGCCAAAAACTCCAATGGTGTCACTTACAAATAATGTTTAAAAACTAATAACGACAACATTTGAAATTGGAACTCTTTAGCTTTAAAATGCAGTCTGTTTCATCAATTTGTTACTCGTTTTAAATTTCGGCGCCATTTGACATATTGCAAACTTGTGAAGTTTTTCATAGTAGTTACTGCAATTTTGAGTGTCGTTTGACGCCTCAGCAGTATCACTAGCCTGTAAGCTGGTTTTGTCGATGTAGTACATGTAAGTCGACTGTTTATAACTGGTTTATAGTATTGCAACGCGATCGTGTTAATATCAGTGAGGATTTTGTAATGGTTGTCCTTCTACCAGTGCGAAACACAAAAACATCGATGCTGTATACCTTATGAACGACAGTCGACATGTGACATCTTTAAGCATGAGTCAGATACAATAAATTTCATAAAAAACATTTGAGCGCGTAAGAACTATGAAACTCAAATAACGGAACCCATCACTTGCTGTCAACACACTAACTGAATAGCATTGTTTACTAAGAAATATTGTAAATAGAATACATTTTTTTTCCTCAATACATGAAATATATTTTTAAAGTAGATCAACAATATGACTGCACAGCGCCTGATGAAAGTACAGCACAGTCTACAAATATCGGCGACTGTCGGTTTAAAAAAGCAACGTCAGTCGTCGCTATCATGCCGACCTGCAAAAGTGCCTCTTCACGCATCTTTTGAAGGACCCCATATCATATGAGGAAGGGAACAACACACTGGCTGGGAGGCGATTCCATATCTTCAAAGTGTGACAAATATGTGAGTTTTCGAATTTCTTCGTTCTAGCTGGGATAGCGGCCACTGTGAATCTGTAGAGACGTGTAGTAGTAGTAGAGTAGTAGTAGTCTGTAATGGAAAGGAGAAGATGGAATGAGGTTAAATAATTCTACAGAACACTCGCCATGATAAAACACCCTCAGTGAGGCGATTTCTCTTCGCAACTGAAGCGATTCAAAGTTGTTACTGATGTTTATATCATTTTAACCCTTCGGCTGATTTTTCAAGACCTAGATCTCAAACCAGCCGGTCATGTTTTGATTTTATTTATAATTTCATGACATTGTAAATTTAATGTTTACTAAAAATGTTCGTACGAATGAAAAAATAATTTAAAAAAATATTCTACATAAAAATTATGATTTTACATAACACAATTTGTTATTTTTGAAAGTATTGTAATAAATCAGGTATTTTTTTAACTTATGCTGCCAACAGTCTCTTGACCTATGTGCCTCATGGGTTCTACATACGTTTTTATGAAGCTTTAACCTTTATGGTTTTAAACAGTCGAGAGGTTAAGATAAAATACATAAGAAAAATTCCCGAGTATTATATTAACTAGTTAGTAAATATTAGGTCTTTACCTATGAAATTACCGTTTTGTATGAAAAAAATTAAACGAATTTTTTTCATGTATTTATTCTTTATCTGTATTAATCGAAGTAATCGCCCATGCAATCAATGCATTTTTGCCAACGCAGTGGCAGTTTATTGATGCGCTTCTTAAAGAAATCAGCTGGACGGGAGGCAACAAATTCTTCAAAGGCATTTTGTACTGCCTCTCGGGTATTGAATTTTTTTCCCGCCAAGGAGTTATCCGAATTCTGGAAAAAGTAGTAGTCTTTAAGCGCAAGGTCTGGTGAGTAGGGTAGATGACGGAGAAATTCCAACCCCAGTTCTTGCAACTTGGAGACAGTCTGCTGTGCAATATGAGGTCGCGCATTGTCGTGCAGGAGCAGCTGAGACGAGCGATTGACCAATGCTGGTTGGAGGTGTGCTAGCTTCTCCATCATTGTGTTCAGTTCTTCACAGTACACATCTGCAGTAATGCTCACCCCGTTTGGTAAGAAGCTATGATGAATCACACCGGCGCTAGACCACCAAACAGTGACCATCACTTTTCTAGGGGTAAGTTTTCGTTTAGGGTATTGTTTATGTGCTGAACCAAGATCCAACCAACTTTCTGAACGCTTGCGGTTATCAAACAGAATCCATTTTTCATCGCAGGTAACAATGCGGTTTAAAATTCCTTCATTTGTGTATCTGTTGAGCAGTGCAAGGCACGTTTCGACGTGTACTTCGCGCTGGTGATCATTGAGTTCGTGGGGCACAAATTTGTTAAGCTTTTTTACCTTGCCAATTTGACGCAAATGGACCAATATTGTTTTGACGTTAACGTCGAAAGCTGCTGCTAATTCAGCCGTAGATTGTGTATCATCAGCTTCCACAATCGCCTTTAATTCGTCATTGTCGACCATTGTCTTCGGACGACCGCGAGGTTCATTTATCAGGTCGAAATTCCCAGAACGAAGGCGAGCAAACCAATAACAGGTGGTGCGTTGGTTTGTAGTGTTAGCTCCGTAAACGTCGTTGATGTTGCGTGCCGCTTGTGCCGCGTTGCTGCCACGACGGTAATCGTATTCCATAATTACTCGAATTTTTAACGTATCCATGATGACAAAAATGATTGAAATGCGATGAAAATGTAACACTAATCAATAAACAAATGACTACTTTTGGAAAATGTCTTTAAAATAAAATTAATTTGAAATTAGAATTCTTAGCCAAACAAAAATTATTTTGATTTGAAATGGCTAGTACTGCAGAACGGCAATTTCATAGGTAAAGACCTATTATAAACCAATCAAGAATTCTTATAGTAAAACGAATCAACTCGGAATGAAATACGTAAACATAGTTATGGATAAATGAAACCTCCTGTAATACTACTACTAGATGTAATATTACTTATATTACCGACATATATTATTAGATTCGTTTATAACTCGTAATTGCGTACACCTGTGAGCAGTGTTCCGTCCGTAGCCGTCCGCAATAACACTTAAACCATTCATCACGGCCTCTACAGATTATTATACCCTAGTACTGAAATTATTAGATTCTCCCTTTATCTATTTTTCTCATTATAACGTTATATTAAATACGAACTTACTGCTGATTAATTTACCAAGCGTTTTACAAGAGAGCTAATTAAAAAAGTGTAATATATCCCAAATCTCCTATATATTTTATAAAATATCCAGTTAAGTTAGAGATATGAATTTAATGAAAACCATACTATTATTAGAATGAAGTATGTTTGCGAGAGATAATTATCCTTAAATATAAATCTTCTTCGAGAATCGTTTTGGACTCATTCCATTAAAATATGATTTAAAGAGGCGATTACTTGACATAATCATATTCTGCTTGTTATTCTAATAATCTTATATACAAAATATTATAAAACTGAAGAGTTCATTTGCTTGAACGCGTTAATCTTAGGTATTACTGATCCGATTTGAAAAACTATTTCATTGTTAGATAGTTTGTCTTTGCCATACTAAGACCAATCGGAGAGAAGAGAGAAGGAGAGAGAAGTACCAATGAAGAATGTTTAAAAATCGTTTATTGTTCCTTTTTAAGAGCTAATCTGCTGCGTGCGCTGCGTAAACGGTAATTATTCCACGCGGACGAAGTTAGTGGTAGAAGCTAGTATTATTACAACGAGAAAGTTTGTAAGGATAGATGGATGCTGTTACTCTTTCATCATGCTAAAATATTAAACTAATTTGGATGAAACTTTGACAGTAACATAGCTCATACATTATAGTACGCTATAATTTATAAAGATTCTTTTTAAATTTACCAAATAAAAGTATCAAGTAGCTTTGAAAAATCCTGCCGTTTGGGAGCTATCTCGGCGTAAAATGCATAAATTATTGGAGTTATGTGAATATAATATATAGTGTTGGGGGCGCCGCCCTGTCAAATGTCCATATGAATGCAGACACCTCTCGGCCTCGTACGTCACCGGCCCGCGGTTAGGCGGGGTTAGGTGGAATGAGGTGAGTGAGAGGTGAGGCGAGGCGAGGCGACGTTCCCCGGCGTTGAGCGGGCGTAGAACTCTCAAAGATGGTAGAGAGAGCGCTGGTAGCCCGCCTCGGTGACGACAGTCGGATGCCGGTCTTGATGTCCAGAAGGGCTCTCCATGATGTGCAATAATGCACGAGCCAGTCGACTAAGGTGGTAGCTTTTGTGGAAACGGAGGTCGGGGTGGTCGCAAGAAAACAACGTGGTTCTCATATAATGACCGCGTCCCCAAGCCAACAGAGCACTACTATTAATATCAATGATTACTATACTGCGTGCTCGTACCACTCAATATTCTTGCAATCAGATGTGCAATCAAACTACTCAATGTTCGATGAATTATGTACTCAGACTACTCAACGTTGTCTCTATGAATTCTGCGATCAGACTACTCTATGTTGTCGCGACGGATTCTATGTTCAGACTACTCTATGTTGTCGCGACGGATCCTATGGTCAGACTACACTCGATGTTGTCGCGTCGGACTATGCGCTCAAACTACACTATGTTGGCTCAATGAATTTTTCTGTCAGACTACACACCGGTACTTTTTTTTTTTTTTTCTCGAACTGAAAACGCTGTTAACCTGTAGAGGTCTTTACAGCTTCACCGAACTATTGAGGCGAGCGCTGAAGGCACTCAGCCAATTTGGGATGTTTGGGCGACTAACTCAAGGGTGCACGGCACACCTCGGCTTGGGCTGTCGCCTGTTTTGTGCAAAAATCGCGACCTATCTGAGCTAACCTAAGCCAAGCTATCCTGATATACGTATATGAGTTATTGAAACATGCATGTGTACCAAGCATGCGTGCCTCAACAACTCCTATATGTATTTTGTGTCGGATAAATTCCTCTAAACTATATAGGATATTATGTTATTTCTCTGAAAAAGAGAAACAGCGTGTAAGCGTGTAGGCGTGCATGTGCGTATGGGTGTTATGTGTAATGTTGTAGCAGTGATGTAAGGTTTTGTGTCACTGTATCGCGCGAGCAGCGTACTCAAGGGCTCCACGCCGAGGGAACGGACCTAGGCTTGAGTCGCTGCCGAGGGGGGCCTAATCTGGTGTGCGGGAGCGAAATTTACCCCCAGACCACGGCGGCGTGATCTGTGGTTACGCGGGCGTGGGCGTGAACACGCTCTGTTTGGAGAGACAGGCTGGTACTGATCGTTCGCTGCCGTTATTTTATCCGGAGGATCGGTGAAAATATGTCGCGGTCGTCTTTTGTAACGCGGAACGATTGGTACGGTTTCGTAATTCGAGGCGGATACCACTAACTGACTGGGATGATTCGCGGCTTTTTCAAAATATCTAGTAGTTAATGATTTTACGTACGTCCAGATAGTAGGCATCTCCAGGCCCCTGTGGAGATCCTCATTCCTAACGTACGGTGGAGCACCGGTGGCTTTACGTAAGAATCGGTTTTGAATTACTTGTAATTTATCGAAATTATATTGTGACATGTGTGCAAAAACGGGTGAACTATATGTTAGAATAGGACGAATACACATCTTATATAACGTAAGCTTATGTCTGATGGACATCTTATTCTTGTGACAAATTATCGAATGTAACCGACCCATGACCATAGCGGCCCTGTTTCTGACTATTTCTGTGTGTTGTTTAAACGTGAGGCGTTTATCCAACGTGACTCCTAGGTATTTAACCTGATTGGCCCAAGGAATCTATGTACCGTACAATTTAATAGGCGCGAGTTTGCGTTCATGCTTATTGGATATCGGGTCGAAAAATATCGCGGCGCTTTTATCGGGATTTACTTCTATACGCCATCGAATAAACCAATCACCGAGTGTGCTAACGGCCTTTTCGATGCGTGTCTTAAGAACTTTCGGATGCCAACCGGAAGCGTAGAGAACTGTATCGTCAGCATAACAACCTACCTCTACTTCCGGAAGCCGAGGTAGGTCACTGACGAACAGATTAAAGAGTGTGGGTGACAGAATGGATCCTTGAGGCACACCCGAGCGTATCGGGTGGGATGAGGACAATTCCCCTTCCACTCTATAGCGGAAGGACCTATCGGTGAGGTAGTCGCGTAATATGTGAACTAACCTATCGGAGATACGAAATTGAATCAATTTATGTATGAGCCCTGAATGCCATACCTTATCGAAAGTCTTTGCGACATCGAAAAAGACTGCTATTGAGCGTTTCGGATTAGGATTAGTCGGAAACGGATCAGGATCCGGATCTGCATTAAATTTCGAGAAAATGTACTCCGTGAGGCGGTGCACTTGATTCGTACAAGAGTGTTCGGCTCGAAATCCGAACTGCTCAGGTGGTAACAGATCTAACTCTGATATGGATGTCTGGAGACGGTTCAGAAGGAGCCGTTCGTACAGTTTACCTAACGTATCTAATAAACTAATAGGGCGATAGCTATCGGGAAGCGTAGCTTTTTTGCCGGGCTTGTGAATGCCTATAACTACGGCCTTCTTCCAGGCGGCTGGAAAATGACCCTGGGACATGGCCGCATTGAAGATGCAGACCAATAGAGCTATGATGCGATCAGGAAGGAGTCTCAGTACTTCGTTCCTGATCCCATCGGGACCTGGGGACTTCCTAAGCTTTAAACGCTTGATGGCATCCGATACTTCATCAAAGGTGACAGGGGTTAGAGTATCCGCCGGAGGGGACGCAAGTGCGCGCTCTACCGAGGACTCGATCGGTCCAATATGTATAGAGTCAGTATTGGCTGTGTTTGGTGAACACTGTTTTTCTAAACTCGCTGCGAGAGACTCCGCCTTGTCTAAACTATCGAACGCGGGAGGCAACCCGGTGCCTCTGTCGAGAGGGGGCATAGGAGTAGTCACGTCTGACTTTAATGATCGCACGAGCTTCCAGTACGCCAAGTGAGATGGCTGGATACTCTCCAGAAGCCTGTCCCACCTGTCGGCCCGGATCTCTGCGATACGAGCTTTAACCTGTTTGCGTAATAACCGTAAGCGATCGCGATTTTCAACCGACGGGTACGTGTCGTGAGCTCGAGTCGCGGCGTTCTTTTCCGTGATCAGCGCTCTCACGTCATCTGGGAGTATAAAACGGCGATCATTCACCGCTTGTACCTCTTTCGAGGTCTCATTAACGGCGGTCTGGAGATAGCTGACCAGGGAATCGATAGCCAGATCCGCGTCAGCTTTTGACACTAACACGTCCGGAATATTATCTAACAAGTTTGGTGACGAGTTACCTCTGAGATAAAGTTCGAGTTTCGCGTAGTCGGCCACCCTTACCGGCGGAGGGGTGGTGTCTGTATTTGAACCTAGCTGTAATATTACCGGGCGATGGTCGGAGTCAAGTTCGTGTACGACTTGAATAAGTTGTAACCGAAGCGTGACATTCTTTAAAATAGCTATGTCTAAGACTGTCGGGCGACAGTTGTCCTGATAATGAGTGGGTTCCATAGGGGCTATGACGTCAAACGTGAGATCGTCACTTAGTTTGTCGAGTATCTTCCCGTTTCGAGAAGTAGTCGGACTGTTCCAAATGACGTTCCCGCTGTTGAGGTCCCCAGCAATAATAACGGAGTCTCCTAACTGGAATATCGCCTCTAAATCGGATTTTAATAGCTCTCTATTCGGCGAGAGATATGCGGATACTATTATAATGGATGGATGACCGGTCATCCCTAATTTACATACTGACACTTCCATATTGGATAGAACGGGCGGATCAATCGGCATACAATAAAGTGAGCGTTTATAGTAAATTAAGGTGCCACCCCCGCGAGTGACACGATCATTTCTGACTATGTTGTAATTCGCGATCGCGGGATTACGCATTTTTGGTTTTAGTTGCGTTTCCTGTATGAGGAAAACGTCTATCTGTCTGTTACATAGAAAGGCAGCTACTAGATCGCGCTGTGTCCTAAGGGATCTTGCGTTGTAAAACGAAAGAGATAGACCGCGCGGTTTTATTTTGTTCATAGCCACGAATTTATTTATTTACAATTTTGAGCCTCACGGACGAGGCGTTGCAGGGTCGTGGCAATGCCTGGATATTTCGCGAATGCGCTGAGCTGGCCTAAACCTGTCTCGGTCTGGAGAATTGTGTAAAAACCTAGTACTTCTTGCATGTCGTGTTTCAGGATTAGCTGGTGAATCCAGTCAAGCCCGGCGAGGCCAAAAAAGAAGGCTGACGCGGCCTGTGCTGGCTTTGCCTGTTGGGGCTGAGCTTGAGGCTTAGGAGCCTGGGGCTCGGGTCGGGGCGCCCAGGGGGCCAGAGGGGCCCGCCCGGGTTGTGGTGCACGCAGTACAGAGTGCGCCGCGTGAGATGCGGTTGCGGACGTTGCCGGGGCGCGAGAGACACCCGGCAGGCCCGGGAAAGCCTGCATAGACATGGGAGGTGGTGGCGGAGGGCGGGCGGCGGCTACAGGCGCCCTGGGCGCCTGTCTCGCTTGACGAGGGCGTTGTGTGCGCGGCGCGCGGGGGCAGCCGCGATAATTCGCGGGATGTCCCGCGTTACCGCACAACACGCAACTGGGGGGCTCAGGGGTGTCGGGTGTACGCCCACACTCCTTTGTGGAATGATCACCTAGGCACTTGACGCACCTAGGGCGGAGGTGACAGTTACGCGCCGAGTGGCCGTAACTCTGGCAGTTGTGACACTGCGACGGAGTATGGGTTTTTCGGGGAGGCTCAACGGTGATGCCGTTGAGGTTGCAAACGGAGGTCAGGCTAAATATAGCCTTACCCTCATGAGAGCGGTCTAGGAGGACCAAGACCATGTTGTAAGGGGCTCGAGTTCGTGGGTGGTACATTCGATGTACCTCTCTAACCGGGAAATTCTGCTCCTTAAGGGAGGCAGTCACGTCCTCGACCGAGATCTCGGCCGGAACGCGACGAATCACTACACGAAGGAGGCGTTCCTCCTCGAGAGTGAAGGTGAAATAAGCCAACTTGGCTTCCCGGAGGAATTTAGTCAGCTGTCGGAAGTCGTTAATCGAGGGGACCTTAACCTGGATACCCGTCGGGGTATTAAGGGCGGACGTATAATTAATTTTCTGAGTTTTTAAACTAGTCGAAATGGACGTCCATTTGGACTTGTCCTGTATAGTAACCGGAGGCGGTGCGCGGGGCTTTTTGGTCGCCGCTGCGGAGTCCGTAGCGCCGACTTGCGAGACCGAGACGGGGTTAGCTCTGTTCGAGCGCGGTATAGACGTGACGGGCGCCCGAGCGCCATCTTTGTTGCGAACTATTTTTTCTGCCGGGCGTTCGGTACCCGGGTCGGAGTCGGAAGAGCGCGATCCGCGGCGGGGGCGCCTCCGATATGTAACGGTTTTAAAATCATCGTCATGCGCAGAAGGCGCGGAATTCGCGGATGGCGCGGTAATCGCGGGCGTGAGAGATGCGGCGGGCGCGACCGTGTCTAACTCCATTTCGGAGCCGGCCTCCGAGCTTGAGCTCGACAACTGTCCTCTATCCGCCTCATTCAGCGGTGACTCCGGTGAGTCTGAGGTCTCACATTTGTCAGACACTGCCATACGGGGCACATACAGAATGTTATCCGTGGGCGGGAGACAATGACGCGCAAGGATGGCGTCGACGACGCTTTCGTCAACTCCATACGCTAATAGGTCGTCGCGGAGTCCTAATACGAAATCGTTTTTGAGAGCCATTCCGTGGCCCGAGGGGGACGCGAACCAACCTCCCTGCCTTAAGGGCAGGGGGGCACGCCAAACGAAAAACTAGGGAACTATCTTGAGTCCGGTCCAAGAGAGTTGTTTAAACAAAATGAGAGCACAAAGCATGTAAATGAGTGAGCGAGACAAGGGAACATATACTACGTAAATAACACACTATAAAATAAATAAGTAGCAGTTAAGTAGATAGATAAATAAGTAGTTACATATATAAAGATAGGGTTGATGGATAAATAATAGAAAAATAAATAGTAATAAGATGATAATAGATAAATAATTAACTGAATAGACAAGTGGTTAAATAAATAAATAGAGGCGTAAATATATAAGTAAGGGAATGTCTCACTCACTCAGGTAGATGCTTCACACGTGCGGCGCAGCTGTGTGGAATTAATATCAAACACAAAGCACAACGAAACACGAAAAACAACGGGTCGTCACTAATCTGCGAGTACCGAAGTCGAAAACAAAAGATATCGGGCAGATGCGTTCACCGCCAAGGCTGGGCATCGACTCACACACCGGTACCGCGCCGACCGTGCTTATAAGCAAAATCTGCGGCGGGTACCGTTACGCGAAGCGACTCTATTTCTCGTGTCTGTTGGCTCGGTTTTGCGTGTTTCTATTTATTTATCTATAGACATATATTTTAATAATTCTATAATACATTATTCTTATGATCTATGTGCATGCAATCTATACGCTAAAATTTACATCTTATATCTATTTAAAGTTATATCTATATTAAGTGCCGTTTTGCACTAAACTCTATAATCTTAAACCTTAACTTATATTTCTATGTATCTATTTCTAGTATACTCGTATTATCTACATCTATCTGTATAGGGTGACATATTATCAATAAATATAACGCACATTCGATAATAAATAATTACACGATATTCTATAATTCGATATTCAATTATAAATAATTACTCGATATAACGTTCGTGATTTCCTTATTTTATCACCACACATATCACTGTTCCGTAAGTGGTATGTTATTCCATGCTATAATTTAAATTCAATTCATATCTATTAATATTAAAAATTACAAATTTATATTTTACAAATATTATTTTTTAAATTCTCGTGAGAATTACTGCACCGTCATTAAAGTATCGTCGGCGATCGCTTTACCTTCGCCGAATTCTAATCTATTGTTTGTGCAGTTTACTATTTAAAAATATATTATTCTATTCAAAGGCTAGTTCTTTGTCTACACAAATTCATAGTTAATCTTTACAAGTTATTACTTTTGCTGGATGCCATAAAATCATAACAAATACGATTACTATTCAAAAGACAGCTGAGCTCTATTACTTTAAAGGCATCCGCTTTGTCTGTCTTAATACCACAAAGGGAGGCCGG
>JACEII010000024.1:3526017-3552022 GCA_014332785.1 Antheraea mylitta | reverse complement strand
TGTACATGATTCTATCTATTTCTATCGTATGAACTACCTAACAAAATTTATGCGACATATCAATAAAATCTATATATATTCACTAAACCTACGTGTAAGGTCATGTGTGCGCTACTTATCGTGTGCGTCGCCAACATATAGTGTCATCATTTACAAAGGTATAAAAGCAGACGATGTCGTTAACCTCTTCGTAGACCACGTTACTAAATAATTATTGTAACAAATATCACATTTTATTATTATATCTAGTTTCACTATTCCATTTGATTATTTTACCCCTTATTTTCCACATTAATTTTTTATTAATTACTAATGGAAGCAAATGGGCGGTGAAATGGTGAAATAGTTTGTCAAGTGTGTGTCATATCACTTGCTTTTTTTCACCTCCTTTGTTGCGATTTTAATATAGGGAGAGATGTGGACTGTATTATTAGGGGTCTGTGAGGGCAAGAATATAATTGTTGTAGATGGTAGAGCCACGCTGAAGATGGTTTCAGTATGAATGGGTTGACTTGCCCGGGGCAGTACCACCTTCTCACAGAAAACCGACGTGAAGTAACAGTGTTTGCACTGTTGCGTTTCTTTTGGTCAGTGAGAGTGCCGGAGACCCACCTCACCTTCTCCCTTCTCTTCATTCACCCTCCTCTTGTGTCTCTTCCTTCCCTCCCTCCCCCTTCCACTTTCCCCTTTGTTGCGTTTCCGATGTCTATGGACGGTGGTGATCACTTAACATCAGGTGAAACACCTGTTCGTTTGCCCCCTATGATGTAAAAAAAAATCCACGCTTCATCGCGGGATTCGAAGGTATACAATCGATGGGGCTGAGAAAAAGAAAACATACACACTTGGCAGATGTGCGTGCAATCATTGGTATTAATGCTGCTGCGGCGGAGGAACTTTTATTTCACAGGGTCGAATAATTACGGTATAGCGTCCGTATCCAGTATATTGCTTGCGTATTCCGTTCGCGACACAGAGCCTTCTTGTGTGGTAGCGGTGCGCACGATTCATAATTGCGGCGCCCACGGTAACAATGGTGGCTCGGACGCAGAGCCTTCAAGCGGTATGTTAAGGAAAAGATGCTTAGGCGTGAGAAGGAACAGTAGTAGCCCTCGCGGATCGCAATAAAACTCAACTGCCTATAAGATAACTACCAACTAATAATCATAGATTCTTAAGTTAATTTTATTATTCCATAACTGCCAGGGTTCCCGTGACAATAAATTTATTTTTGTTTATATTTCGGTTAGTATATCTTACGTACAAAAATCCTGCACAAGAACGCTTCAAAAATTAAATGTAAGTCTGAATCAGAAATCTTCTGGACGTTTTTTTTTTTATATTTTTGGCAATCAATCTTCTAATAGATTATTACTGCTGTAATCGAGTGGGTAAGAAATAGTGAATTTTATATTTTATTCATACTGTGTTACTTGGCTCTATAATTTTCAATGTTGGTGGTATTTTCTGTAGCATAATTTGGTTATTGTGCACGAAAGAAATGGATGGGAAATAATACCACGGAATACGGATTCTAACTTGCCTCAAAAGCTCCCTGGAAAGTTCTAACAAGAGGGCCACCAACTTGTTAGAACATTGGAATGATCGCGAGAAACTTCTAATATCGTTACCTACTCGACAATGGCAGCAATATGCTACTAGAAGATTCGTTGCCAACAGAAAAGTAAAAAAACATTGCACAGAAATTATTTTACAATATTATTGATGTGAAACATCTATATAAGGCGCGGGTAAACCTGATTGTTAACATGGTGAGACGTGGCGACGCAAAACACGAACTTTGCACTATTAACGTAATACTTAAAAACATTTGCAATCCTATAGGTATAATCATAAGATTCAGATTGTTTTGTCGACCCTCGTCCTACTAATGTTACACGGCACGTGCCGACGACCTATCGCCCTTTGATAAATGCCGCCAAACACACCGCGCCTGCGCCTATTTGAATTTTTGTATTCTTTATTTAACAAAAGTGAATATTTATGACATAAAATAAATAAATGGGCATTATTTTATGGAACAAATCTGTAATGTTTCATCTTTTCATTAAGCCATAGCTGATTCTGTCATAATCGGTTCTTTTATGCATATAACATATACAAATAATTTCGAAATTTCACATCTGCCAGGCGTCCCGTAACGGCTCATTTTTTTATGTTTTTCCGTTCAAAATAAGGAACGTAAAATAGAATTTTTTACTTTACTTCATATAGCTAAAGATAATTTGAATGATACTAGAAATTATTCTATTACCAATAAATAATGCCACAAAGCTATACCTTTTGCAACTTTTATTAACACCATCAACGAAACAAGATTACTTAATTACTTAGTCGTATTACTGAAATGAAATTAATGCCTTCGTATGTCTTTCCTTTGTACTTTAAGTGCCGTAACAAAATTTATTCAAATCTATGTTTCAGGATGTTACGAAAGAAGCTATGTTTCAGGAGTAAAGTCCAGACACCGCGTTGATCGACTTAGGTTCAAAAACTTGCAGCGAGTCAGAACCAAGGAAAACATAATGATGAAACGATTACATAGTGTTAGGATCTTTGCCTGTTGTTCGCCTCGCTAGGTTATCCTAAACATGAAAACCTATCACCAAACACCTACTGGTGTGGTTCCATAATCTGCTTTGAAAAAACAGACAAGTTATTACCGATCTTCGATCATGTTGTCATTTAACATCAATGGTGATCCACTAAATATTCTCAGAATATACACGGGAAAAATTGAATGGATGTTGGTTACACCGTCAAGCAAAAACTACGGAACAAATTTTAATGAAGCTTTAGAATAACGTAGCTTATACATCAAAATATACAACAGGCTTTAATCTATCCAAACTATAGCGATAAGTGTCAGTTAAGTTTGAAAAACTTCCAGATTAATGCTACCTCGACGAGCGTTACACAAACAGAATTACACAAAGACATTGTCGTATCAACATCTCATCATTTATAGAATTACAAATGCTAACACGTTCACGAGTGACTGATAATATTACGTCGTTCGACACATTAGAAGAGAATTAATTACCATTCGAATATCGTACGTGGATGCATTATAACAATATGTTGCCAGTCGTAATGACCGGCTCGAACGAATAATACATCACTTGTCAGTGTTTCGGGAAAGCTTGATATGTGCACGTGACGTATCGATATCGGAGCACGTGTTAGCTTAATGATCCGGATGGTTGCAAACTAATTAAGGGATTTACGTTGGTTCTGCTCGCGTCAGTAGTATTTACGCAAGAGATCTTACACGTGACCCACGTGGCTAAATGTGCTAGTGACGTGTTGGGTAGCTTGACTACGTTTTACCACCACCCTTAGAACTAAGCCATACTGCAAAACGCTACATCGTGTTCTGACAAATTGGAAAAGGTTTGAAAATACTTTTGTGACGATGGTCTATAACTTACCACTGAAGATAGCGGAATTCAAAGCGAGATGCAAATATTGTAGTTGACCTTACTTTGCCCTCTTCGCCGTTTCCAACTCGTATCTCCCGCCGCTGAATGATTGCTCACTCGCGTACTTTAGAATTAAGCAAAATGTCGATAATCATGAAGTCCTCTCAAAACTTCATTACATGCGTGCGCTAACGTTGAGAAATGGGTTACCCAGCATGGGTTGTCCTGAGGGCTTTGGCATCAGGCTCTTAAAGAAGTGATTGAAATGCGCTATTCAAGGTTGGCAACACATCAACATGCAGTTGATTTTGCAATTGTCCATAGGCGAAGGTAACCATTTATGGTCAGGTGATAATATAGCTCTATAATATTTAATTATGGATTTCTTCTTCAAAGTAATGCCTTTTTTAACCAAAAAACAGGATACAAGGCCGGATGGCCGTAGATAATAGGGTGCCCAAATATTAAACTGCCTAAATAGCAAAGGCTTACCCACAGCCTTGCGACTAATCACGAAATAGTCTATCGTGCCGATTAGCGATCCGAAAGAACGCGGATGTTTAAGGCAGGTTCCTGTGTCCCCGCAATTTCTGCTTAAGTATCCTATCAATAATGCATAATTTGGGTGCTGCATAGTTAGAACTGGTATACTCCGACTTTAACACACTCTCCTACGATTCTCTCTGACAAAATATAAAAAAAAAACTGAATAAGAGAAGGGTTAATAACGCCGCGACCGGCTTCTTGGTCTGTACTAAGCATATGTGCGAAAATTAATGGAGTGTTACCAGGGGTTAGTCATTTGTCAATTAAGACTGGACACATTATATAATCTTAATCGGTCGAACTTGCATTACCATGGGTGATTACACGTCGTGATGTTTTCCAGCCTTATTGGATAGGTCTCGTCTATTGTGTGAACGGTTCATGGAGTGGAAATTCATTACATTTATGCGTCATTACGTTTTTTTTCCCGTTTACTTTGAGAGCGTTCAAATAAAAAGTCTTACGTAATTAATTTACTTTATATTTGACTATAGCTACTTAGATATTATTTTTTCAATAACTTTTAGTTCTCTGGATTCATCAAACATATACAGAATTAAGTACACATCTGTAAGATTAAAAATCTTTTAAATCGTTGATAATGAAAGGTGGTACGCCCAAGTCTTTTTATAGAGATGTTTTATGCAATTCATTTTTACTTGATTGTCGTCGTTTTTTAATCGGCCAATATATTTTATATACAGAGAAAAAAAACATAAGCACCTCACCGCTTTCTCCACACTATTCACTGTTAGAAATATACATCGCTGAACTCGTATCGCTTATAATAATCGTAGTTTATATGATTTTTTTTTTCGAACTGACAATGCTATTGGCCTTGCAAGGAACTTTACAGCTTCACCGGAGTACCTATGTATGTTGCTATGAGTTGCTATGAACTTTAATTAATTTACCTTAGATTAAGCTATCGTGATTTTGTAGATGACAATCAAATGTTTAAGAAGTGTTGTTTTATTCATATATATATATAGGCAAATATAAACTTCAACAGCAAAAAAATTTAAATCTTTTTTTTTCGAATTGAAAACACTGTTGACCTGGAAAAGTTTTACAGCTTCACCGAACTACTGAGGCGAGCGTTGAAGGTACTCAGCCGATTTGGGATGTTTAGGCGACTAACTCGAGGGTGCACGGCACACCTCGGCTTGGGCTGTCGTCTGTTTTTTGCAAAAATCGCGATCTATCTGAGCTAACCTACGCTAAGCTATCTAGATATACGTATATGAGTTATTGAAACATGCATGTGTACCAAGCTTGTACGCATCAACAACTCCTTTATGTATTTTGTGTCGGAAAAAATCCTTTAAACTATATAGGTTAGGATAGGATAGGGAAAAATAAAGGTAGAACTCTTTGTGGTTTATTTCTCTGAAAAAGAAAAACAGGCGTGCACGTGTGTATAGGTGATGTGTGTGATGTTGTAGCAGTGATGTAAGAGTCGTATGTATGTATGTATCGCATGAGCAGCGTACTCCTACGCCGAGGGAACGGACCTAAGTTCGGGCCGCTGGCGAGGGAGGCCTAATCTGGTGAAAATCTGAATCTATACTAACATTATCATTATTAACATATATTTATATATGTACTAATATTTTAAAGTTGAAGAGTTTGTTAGCTTGAACGTGCTAATCTCAGGAATTACTGGTCTGATTTAAAAAATCCTTTCAGTGTTAGATAGCTCATTTATGGAGGTGGTTATATATCGTTAAGGCTTATAGCAACAAAGTAACTATTCTCCGCGGACAAAGTCTCATGTAGAAGCTAGTTAAGTAATAAATATAAGATTCTTTTTTAATGCTTACAACTCAAGTAAAATGTCTTCGTAGGGAATAGATAGGGGTCGCATTCCTTACACGGCTGTTATTGAAATCGATATCCCGAAAGGGTTCGCCTTTGAACGGATAACAAGCAGTTGAATATTTGCTCCATTTTTGTACAATAATAATACGAACAGTTGTCAAAGAACTTTTGTATTTAATGATATTTCGCTTTGTGTATATACATATTTAAGATTCATAGATGGAATTATATACAGGGCGAGTGTTTAGACAGTAGCAATATTTATGGAGGACACTCTGCACTCACGTCTCATTCTAAATTAATAAAAAAAATAGGTGCTTAATATTTGAACTAATTATCTAGAAAAAACAATTATACGCAATACTCTACGTGTCTATGTTAAATCAGTTTCAATAAACGTCGGGTTGAATTGAAAGTGAACGTGAGAACGGTATTAATAAAACAATAGGGCTATTGTCCATTTTATTATCGAAAGTTATGAACTCCATGTCGTTCTTGGCAGCTTTCGGCACCGGTCATTGCACCTGGTTTTATTATTTTATTTACACATTTGTAGCTATACTTTGAAACTTTTAGAACAAACTAAGGTTTTCTTGTTTGTTTATTAGTATTTGTTGTGATATTATGTTTTATATATTAAATGCGACCTTGAAGTGTTATAACCTAGAATACTGCGAGTGTTTAACCTTTCACGCGGTATATGGATGACATTTTAAAAACTATACCACTAGCAGTAACTCGCGCTTTGTCTTGCCTTTAAAAGAGTCAACAGTTAGCCTGAGCTTCTGTTAAGAATAGATCGTTACCAGAGTATAATACCAATAATTAGTATATTAAATAGCGATAATTACAACGCAAATTTAAGAAATAATATCATCCGTTATAATTGTATAAACAATATGTCTGCTATAAAATATAGATTTCAAAATGATAAATAGTTCCGTTGAGAGTCATCTATCCGACATACGGAAAAGAAACATACCTAAAACAAAAAAAGCTAACTTGTATACTGCATAGATGTCACTTGTAATTTGTAAACTAAATAATATTTTTAGCCATCCGCCAACATCGAGACATCCTACGGGTTTTAATTAATCTTTATTTTATTACCAACTTCATGTGCAGTAAGGGGGAGCAGCGGCCAATCAACCTCAAGCAGAAGCAAGCCGCGCAATATAACCGGTCATACTTACGTTGCATGTGATGACGCGAGATTATAGACATATCTCGTGAAAAAATTGCTCTCAACGCGCCTAAAGAAGTTTTGCCATCAAATAGTTCATGTATTTCAATTTAGTCATCCAAAAGATTATTCGGGCGTTTACATTGCTAACTCTTAAATATTATGTGGTAGGTACCTCAAAGAAATGTAGTACGGGATTGGTATACCTTGAAAATACCTACAGAAAAATCCCAAAATCTATGTTCTAAAGATAATGTATAGTAATAACAATCTTTATCAAGAGATAAAAAATATAATGGACTATTTTCGACGCTAATTTCATCAAAATAGTATAATTACTTGTCCCAATAAATATTACATTTACGTCGGGCAGTTAATATACATCAAAATTATCTTTTATAAAATACCATTTCTTCTTCTTCTATTTTATTTTTGGCAACCAGTCTTCTAGTAGACTATTACTGCCATTGTCAAGTGAGTAACGATATTACAAGTTTCTAGATATAATTTCAATTAACTAATAAGAGGGTGGCCATCTTGTTTGAACTTTCCTGGGAGTTTTTGTGGCGAGACAGAATCCATGTTCTGTGGTATTATTTCCGATCCTCTTCACTTGTGCACAATAACCAAACTATATTAGGTAAAGCACCACCAACATTACACAACATAGAGCCAAAAAACATAAGATTATGGATAAAATATGAAGACCACTACATGGCATTTAAGATCCCGCCAAAAACTCCCAATATACAATTTCAATGGATACCTCGTGAGAGATAACAGATTAAAAATTGCACGTAACAAAAAATTTGTTTATGTAAACTTACGAAGCTTACTTTTATGAACTCTAAATGTCAAAGCGACAATAAATCGACATTTTAAATATAAATTATGTATTTTATTAAAACGAGTAAGAATATGCTTAATGTACTGAACTCTATTTCTCTTACTTAATAAAGTTTTGTCAGGACTGGAATGGCAATTAATTAATCCTATGTAAATACTACTAGGGACCCTACCAAGCTTCGCACGGGTGCAACGTTGATACCAATTTTAATGAAATACTGTTAAGGGCAGTTTTCATCTACATGAGATGTGCAACGTATGTAATGTATTTTTAATTGAATAAGGAATAATCCTGTATTGTATAGAATAGTTTGGTAAATAACACATAATTATTTGTATGAAAAGACCTGTCCGTTGTCCTGCTTGGATAATTAAAAAAAAATCCTAAAACTCAACCGCAGCGCCACCTACCGGGTCCAATTGTGAATCTAAACCATTCTCGAATCTACTGGAACACGCACACAAAATTTCATCAAAATCGGTCCAGCTGTTTTGGAGGAGTTTAGTGACATACACACGTACAGAAGAAAACTATACTTTCTCGAATTTTCTACGCTATTGACCTGAAAAGGTCTTAACAGCTTCATCAGACTACCTCGTTTCATAAGATTCAGTTTGAATCGTCTTTTATTTTCTTTATTTTTAGTTTTGTCACCACTACTAAAAGCGTAATTATTTGTAACGTATATAATACATTGAAAAGTTTGTATTTAGTTCGCTTTGCAGATCAAAATATATGTGAATAGCCATTAATATTACACAAATGCAAACAAAGAATTTTAAAAAGCACCTCTTTCATTCCAATGGTTAGGAGCGAAATCAAATAAAAAATTTAACACGCGTACTCGGATGAAATTTTTTTCAACAGGAACATACGTACTCGTTTTTCATTTGTTGTAACAGGGTTCTACTTAAGATGACCGTGAGATGGGACCCACAGCGCTTGGCAAAATCCCTTGTATATTCAATTTCAACATAACACATATAAATGTCATACACACATACACATGGAACTATGTTTACGTGAATTCATAACTTGTAGATGGTAGAACCACTCTGAAGTTATTAATGGTTTCAGCATGAATGGGTCGGCTCGCCCGGGGTACTACCACCCAACTAGGGTATGTGCGATATTAGAAAAACATCGATGTCTGAAAACATCGATGTTTTTCGCAGCAATTATTGTCTGTAAAAACAGAGCTTTGAAAAAAAAGGTCATCCAAAGAAAAAACTATTCGTTTCTACTCTCTAGCTAGTACATGCAATGTTGTCATAACGTCGATGTTATCGAAATCAAAGCATCGATGTGTCGAT
The DNA here is from genome assembly GCA_014332785.1 of Antheraea mylitta. Lineage (NCBI taxonomy): Eukaryota > Metazoa > Arthropoda > Insecta > Lepidoptera > Saturniidae > Antheraea > Antheraea mylitta. Next base: position 3,542,869 of record JACEII010000024.1, on the reverse strand, counting down.
ATTTTCGACATCAAAACATCGATGTTAGAACATCGATGTTTTTCAGCTAAACCTCGATGTTTCTTCAACATCGATGAATACCGATCATCCCTATACCCAACCCAGAGCAACACCGACGTGAAGTAACAGTGTTTGCATTGTTGCGTTTCGTTCGGTCAGTAAGTGCATCGGAGGCCCACCTCCCTCTCTTCCTTTCCTCCCTCCGCATTCCCCACCCCCTTCCCTATCAACACAGGTTGGCATCGCACTTGCCCACGGCTGCCGCGGCAAGCTCGTGTTATCGTTTTTCACACTTCTGACCTAACCTAACCAAAGCCAGGCAAGAGAGCAAGATGATGAACATTCAGCGACCGCGGTGCATTTAAAACGAAACCTTTTTAAAACAAGTATTCGATATATATTTACTTTTTTATAATAACACCGTCTATGTCTTATCCATACCCTTAACAACGTATATGCAGAAGGTCTTGGTCAATTAAACGGTTAAGGCAGAAAACGACTAAAATAATATTCGCGTTTATAATATTAATCACAATTTACTAACCACCTATATAACACAAAAACACAAAAAAAATCTAGTGACGAATACAACCCGTGAACTCTCAGGTCCATAGTAGGGTTTACTAATACAGCGCTATCAGCCTGTTAAATTTAAAAAAAATGCCATGTAAATATTCTACATTCTCTGACTCAAGAAAAAAAGATTTTTATTATTAAACATAGACGTCATAAAATTTTACATCGTCAAGAAATCAGAATATATAAATATGTATTACTAGCTTTTGGTCGTGACAGCGCTCGATTAATATAGATATAACCTATCCTTAGGGTACAAACTTATTTTCGGATGAAAACTACTGATAACGTGTATGCAAAATCTCAATGCTGTTTTGCTAGAATAATAGACTATCAAACTCACATTTAGATCTAATAATATCAGTTAGGTTACTAATATCTGCCGACTTTTATGGGCTTCTTGAAAAACCTATAAAATGTCTAGTCATCGCATAATAAAAGCTTCCCAGCTAAAGTGAAACATGAAGACACAAAATATAACTGACGTAATAAAGTTTTTCCATGGATTTATGTATTCTCAGATACTTTTAAAATTGAAAATTTGCTTCTTCTGATATATATTTGCATTGCTTGTTTCTTTCCATTAAGTCGCAGCGTATTTTTCTTTCTAGTTGAGTCAAAAATGCTTTATTCAATTTAGGCTCTGAGAAGGCACTTGGGAATATCAAAGCTACCACCGCTTCGGAAACAGCCCAGTCATCTAGAAGAACCGGAAAGAAACTCGATCTGGTTTATCTTTCCATCACACACAGTTTAGTGTACTTTACACAGTATATAGTAAATAGGTAATGCCCGAACCTTTCGTTAATTATTAAAAAATGACAAAGATCAATAGAATCCAAAAAACAGGACTCGGTTTCTTGAATACTTTTTTTATTGGAACGAAGTTCCTTATCGCGCGTTGTGAAAGGGGGCTAGACGGACAAAATTCTTACGAAAAGTTGTCACGACACTTTTTGCTATAGTAAGCTATTGTAAGCTGTGCGGCGTCGCATGTTTCTCTGTCTGTCTCTCTCTCTCTTATAGAAAGCAAGCCAGATATTTTCATTTCTATTTCGCATTGAACAGTGTGGTGTCGCGACGATTATTTTTGTTGACTGTATACAGGTTTTTTGTAAATAATAAATAATAAAAAAAAATAATAATGATCCCAAACATATGTTTCCTACTTAATTTACCACAAGCCAATTATTACGAAAATTGAGCCTACTGATTAAGTTTATATAACATTATATTTGTTAATAATAAAAAATATATTATTATAACTTAAAAAAAAAAAAATATTACAATTTCTTCACTAATTAATCGAAAGGAACTTCGTTCCATCCGGGTGTCCCTTGACACCTCTCAAGTTTTTTATTTTGATCTAGAGATCACAAGAAAGAATTTGTGTCTCGAATTAATTTATAGTATTTCGAATTCAATTAATACACTTTTGAATCAGAAATCAAGATCCTGCTTATAAACAAGCGTCCGGTCGCTTGTTTGTAAGCGGCAACACATATCTAGATATGAAATAGACTGTTTAATATCCAAAAAGTTTTATTAAGAAAAACACAATAATTTTATTGTTTACGCAAACAGTGCCACAGGCAGGGCACATATAAATCGATAAAAACATCTATGATTCTGAAAGTATTGTTATCCTTTATCTAGAATACGTACCTGTGTGATTGCAAAAGTTGTCTATGTCGGTCACGTAGCGTGCAATATTGCTGGCTACAACTTTTAGTTCTACTTCAAATACGCTCTCAGCAACTTCGCCTGATTATTAATAAACTTAGAAGTACTTCACAATTATTTTACAAAGACCTAAACGTATCCTGTATTTGTAAAAATAGATGTTCGTGTCTATATCATAGATTAAGTCATATATTAGGGTACTATTTATATTGCACGGGTAATAGAATAAATAATACAATAAAAAGCTGACATCTTGCGGTATTTGCAGGTTTCACCCATCCAAATACTGATCGCGCCGTTGTTGCTGCCGGCTAATCAGACGAGAAACGACGTTTTCAACACTATAGCCGACACAGTGTCTGTCCCGACTACTCTTCGTCACACAAAAAGGTTTCCGATCTACATTTTAAAGACCATCCATAAAGGAATTTCATTTGAAAAAATATTCGGATTTTCTATAACAAAGATGTATTTTATATCAATATTAAATTAAACTGAAATACATGAAAAAGAAGTCAAAGTAACAACTTAATTACCAACGCACCAACGTATTTAAGCTAGTTAACCTGAAATTAGAATTCTAAAATATATTTATTTAGTGAACATCATTCCACAGAGAACGTACAAGAGGTCTTCTCTACTAGCAAATTAGTAAAAACAATTCGTTGTTCATGTAAACACACAAGCGACGATAATTAGTGAGGTAACGTGTTGCTAACTCATTAGGGAACGGTTTGCGAGAGCTATTCACGCGAAATTAACACCCAAGAACAATTTTGCTATGTGAACGTAATTTCAGGCGTACGCTGTCGAGGTTGTTTGAAATTTAAAAAAATATAAAGTATAGAATTTACTATTATTAATTTTTGCCATAAAATACGCTATATCGATACACTTACATAAAATTAATATAAGATATTTATAATAGAATCTGTTACAGCGAAATAAAATTACTATTCGTGTCTCTGGCTGTTTGTTTTTATTAAACGGTTACTATTATCGTTTTATTAAAATTATACTTTTTTTTGGCGTGTTTGGTAAAAACGATTACAGTGCATTTTTACGATGATAAATATACTTGTCTATTTGTTTGTGATTTTAAACTATATGTGTAAATAATAATTTGTTGGGAGTATTCGTGATAAAAAAAAATACTTTATATTTTTTTAATAATTGTGTTTATAGATTTGAGGTTAACTCATAGTATCTATTTTTTTATTTGTTTACATCATAAATTGTAATTATTACATATTTATTTGATAAATCGTTTATTCTATTTCCATATGTATTACATTATTATTTGATGCGTAGTTTATTTTTCTTTTTAGTATCTTACTTGATTCCCGTACACATATAGAAAATTTATTTTGGAATCTTTTAAAGTTAATTATAATTTTTTGATTAAAATGTAACCAAATGCATTTAATATCCTTTTTAAGATAAACATGTATAACTTATTACATGCGTACTTGCACGTTGTCATACTTATATACATATATACAGCACAAAGGCTTCTAATCTAGAAGAAGGTGCTGCTCTGATCTAGATTACCGCGAGCGATACCGCGGGCAAAAATTACTAACAAAACAAAACTCTTCAAATAAAATGTTATTTAAAAATCTACTCTGAAATATATAAATCTCACAAGTGTATTTATACACGGGTATACATCAAATGTCACATTAGACGATTATCCATCGCCCTAGGGACGTTACAATCGAATTTGTGTTCCTTTCTAGACATTCACACAGATTTATGTAAACGGTGTGTAATTAAGAAAGTATATTGCGATAGAATCCACATCCTACCTTAATATAGTATATTAATATTTGTAATGTACGTGTAAGTTATACACCGTGTATAAGGGAAGTAGCTACCGACGTATCAAGCAAGACAGGGCTGTACGGGCCCCAATATTTGCTTATAGGCGTTAAATATTCTTATTAACAAGAGACTCATAATAAAATAATAGTCAAAACATAGTAAATAAGTAAAGTGTTCCTAGGTCCTAGAAGTTCCTTATTTAGCCGTAAGAAACTCCTCTCAATTGATTTACGTATCGAGTAACTATATGGTATGGCGGAGATTTCCGTTCCCACACACTCGGTGCGATCCCCTCAACATTGGCCCAAGCCTAGGTTCGATTGGTTGATGTGCGTTTAACTACTTCTTATATATATGACTAACTTAATTAGCATAACTTTGTAAAATCCGCGTTGTTACATCCAAAGCAACCCGAGGTTCAGTGACTTCGGTAGCCTATAGCTTATTACAAAAAACAAAGAAACTATCGTGATACTAACTTAAGTAATTAGACGTGTTTGATTGATAAAATCGTAATTTTGTGGAAATCCAAAGTAAATATTCATCATATGATATTTATCTACTTTTTCTACCAGAAAGTGATTAGATGCTATAGCATATAGTTGTAATGGAAACATTAGTTTATATCTGTTTAAGGTGTGTATAAAAAGGGTGAATCACAAACTAGTAACAGATAGCGAAATGTTGAAACAATTGATGATAAATTGAAACAATAAAGAGGCCGTTCGAACCCATAGATACTTATAAATATTCCAAGAACCAATGTTAAAACAATATCAAATATGTCCTGTTAATTAGTTCGTTAACTTGTTTTTATATCTATGAACAGATTTTACTTTCTCAGACAGACTTCGGACAAATAAAATTTAATATTCCTGTTGCTTTCATTTGCTCTCTGAATCAATAAATTTAGAAATAGAAATTAATGCAAGGAATTAAAATATTATTCAAATTTGAGATTGAAGAACTTTTTAAGCTAAAACCTATTAGTGTAAATCCTATGTGAATAATTTTCTTTACAAAAAATGTCCATTTTTTGTTACTTGTCAAAGTTACTAGCAATTACGCACATATATATACATTTCCTGAGTCTCCCTAACTCTCTACCTCCTACCTACCTATGCCTACGTATATCTGTATATTTTATCTCCTATGACTCTCTGGAACAGTGAAGTCCTTAAAATAATTAAAGTCCTATCATCGGTGCCTTGCATGTCAGTTTGTGATATTTTTAAGTCGCAGTCGAAAATTTCTCAGCTTTTTCGTTGCTCTGGATCTAAATTATTATATTTCAACTAATCCTATAATTCCAACTGATGTCCATTTAACAAGGGGTAATTATTAAATGACCATAGGATTCGATCGCTCATCTTCTTGTACAAAGCCAGTATAATATTTTGTATATATTATATTATATTTTAATATTTTACCTTTAAATAAATAAAACAGAAAGTTAAGTGCCCATTAAATGTTGCCTTAATACGGCTCTTATGATTGTCGACCGTACAAACTTCTCTCTGAAACATTTTTAGTAAGTAAGTACTTCTTATTATTAAGCATTTTATTTTCACTAAATTCGCAAAAATGTTACATTACATTTTTACTGGTTTACGATAGAGGACGTCTCATGGAAACACCGGATCTATTAAACATTAATACATTTATTACATAGGTACTTGTATCCAGTGATGATTTAAGGGTCTTTTTTAACATACAAAAAGCGCCGAACATCTATTATATGCTATAGGATACTTACGGACTGACCATTTAATTAGAGATACATAAAAATGGAGCACAATATTTATTTAAATCATTGAATAATCTTAAATTGAGCCATGGACACCGAAATATTCGGCCTTGGTAGCTCTGCCAAGTAATGCGACATTCGATAGACGAACTAAAAAAAATTGAGGCAATTGAAAAAAGGTTTACTTTAAAAGACGTAGATAAAAGATAAATGATAACTATTTTATTATATACGAAATGTCTCTTCGCAATAATTACATAAATTATTAGATAGTACGAAATAAAGCATGTTTCACATGACAACTACATTTCTTGTTCAAATCAAAGGGATGGAAACGGTAAACTCCGTACTCAATTACAAAGCGTACACCAGTCCTTTGTCAGCTGCGGTTTCCGACAGTGCCGACTGTAGAGAGCAATTCCAAATGCAATAATTGGATCCACGTGAAAATGTGTTTCGAGTGTTACATGTATATATTAGCTTATGATATATGTACGTAACCTTTTTTGCATATTGGTAGAAGCGTTTGAATATGTTTGAGTTAATTTAGAAATATGTTTTAGAAAAGATCTTAATTAATGAAAGAGTTTTTCATATTGAAAAAAGTTACTGGTAACTCGAAATTTTATATTTATTTTTAGTGATATCTCGTGTAATTAAAGTGAAACATTTTATTTTTGTTAATAGAAATCATAATATATAAATGCGCCATCTAGTTTTTCTTTTTTGTTATTTTTATAGTTGTCAACAATGTTTTGATGAAAGAACTTTTTCGAGAAAATATATGAAAAAAAAGTCTTTAAAAAAATGAGACAAAAAACAGTAGCGAGACAGGCAGGGTAAATAATTTGCATAGATATACAACAAACAAATAAATGGATAACTAAACAAATAAATAATTGAAATAAATAAAGTTATAAAGAAATGATGATTAAAAGGGTAAAGGACTATGTAAATAAATAGATAAACAAATGAGTAAACAAATAAATGTACCAAAATAATATAATAAACAAAGCAATAAATATATACAAAGGAAGGGTCTCACTCAATTTCGAGAAAAAGAACGCAGGTGTTACGCAGTTGCGGTTCACGTGTGCGCCACGTCAGCCGGATCAGCACTTCAAGGTGAAAGCCGAACACTTCACTCTGTATACACAGTGTATACAATAATCACGAAATATCGCTCCGAGCGCGGACACAACCATTCCCTGCCGCGTCAGAATCGGAACTCCACGTAACTATAATAGTGTAAATGTCTATAGAGAAAACTAATCTATGTCACAGTACACATAACAGACAGTTTGGAAACTACCTATAAACATTCGCACCGGCACACTCACGCAAACATGCGCATCGACAAGACACCTAAGAGGTTTTCGCAGTGATATCGATAGAATTCCTTTCAAAACCTCTCGTCGATACGAGTGTTTGTTGAGTGTGCTGTTTTCGAGCATTTGTTCGTAGTTTTCGTACTGTCTCGGATATTTATACTGTGTCTGTGTAATCTATCCTAGAATTGAATTGTAATTTAATTCTCTAATAGATTTCTTAATTTTGTTACATTTCATATACGCTTTAAATGTCCAAAATAAAAATGTCACCGAAATCTCTATAAAACAATTAGAACCTGTATAATGAAACCGGATATGGTATAATACTTTTTTTTTCAAAATAATCGAAGTGATAAAGTTTTAGCGTATGAGGTTTTTGCGCATTGATTCCGCTGGTTAGTTGTGCTTATTATATTTTTTTGTCTATAGATAATTCTAGATTGTTCTAGATGATCGATAAAGTGAATTGAAGTTAACTTAATTGAAATTGGATAGAATCTTGCCAATTGAAATCTACCTCGGCGTACCTTGCATATACTGTTAGAATTAAAAGACTATAATGTTTGTTTCATTATATATAGTACTAGCTGTTACCGCGGCTACGCACGCGTTTTTTTAATATATTAAAAAATTTAAAATTGTGATCACACATCTAGTGTAAATTACAATAATACTCTTTCAAAAATATTTGTAAGTATCACACGCACATCATCTACTGTAACAGGTAAAGTGTACATTATATATGTGAATATTAATAGTGTATCGAATGGGATGGAATTTATCATAAGCCAAATAGCTGGAGTTTTAAACTACTATCTATATATTACCCTCAGTGCTCACTTACACTATATAAGAAAGTAATGAAAATATTAAGCTATACATTATCGAATAATATGTGTTAAATCTTTTATTATATAAATATAATATGTCTATATTGTTGATATAATCAAGTTATTAATATACCTAGCTATAATTTAAATCACATATAAACATATAACTTTCAATTATATTTATTCTTGGAGTCCAGTACAGCGCACGTCACACGCGCATGTTTACAGTGAACAACATATTTTTGATTAATTTCACACAGACGAATGCACGAATAACAGTTAATCACTACATAGTGTAAAAAAAGTCCTGTTCCACGTCTGTCTATATGTCTGTTCGCGATAAGATCAAAAACTACAGAATGCTTCTTCATGTCGTTTTCACTAATATATAAAATGATTCTTGGGCAAGGTTTAGGTATAGTCTGTCTTATTATCAGGGCGGGCAGCGTCTGCTGAACCCGCTAGCTTAAAATAAAACAGCTAATTATTAAATTAGCTGTTAATTAAATAACTTATTTGCCCGTAAAATTCCCGTTCAAATATTACTTGTAGTCCGGTGAAGCTGTTAAGACCTTGATAGATCAATAGCGTATTCATTTCTAAGAAAAAAACTGTTCTAATAGGTCCAGCCGTTTCGGAGATTACCCAAAACAAATAAAAAAAACAGACATATCGACTAATAAAAAAAAAATTGATATTTGTAGCATCACAGATGTATTAATTCACCAAAAAGTATTTATTTTAATATGAAATACACTTAATTTACTTTTATAATATCACAAGTCAAAAATTGGGAACAAAGCTAACGTAGAATAAAGTTTTTGGCGTGATTTCAGTTTGTCATGTAGTAGATTTTATATTTTATTCATAATCTCGTGTTACTTGTCCCTATATAGTGTTAAATTGGTGACGTTTTATGTAATATAATTTGTTTATTGTACATAAGTGAAATGAATGACAAATAATATCACGGAGCATGAATTCTTAGTCTTGAAAATTAAAAAGATAAAAATTTATGAAATATTATATAGAGGATTTGGCGCTTATACCTTTACATTAAATTGGACATAGAAGAAAACTACCTATATTGACAACTTCAGAGTTGGCAGTATGGGTTAATTCCTTCGACTGTCTTATTGGACGAATATTATTACTACTGAAGTTTTTGAATAGCAACACAAAATAAACTTTATAAATGTTTGCTATATAAACGTAACACGTATAATTAAAAATTGTAAACATAACTAACGTAGAATAATCTTTTTGAATAGGCACAAAATAAACCATGAAAATATTTTCGACAGAATATTATCACGTTCCATGGCAACGCATATAATACTGACATTAACACGCAGCGGAAGCTTCCAAAATAGCCCGATTTTGAGACATTCTTCATCAGTGCTCCGCTGCTATTGGTTTTATTGTGATGCTGTGTAGCCTATAGCCATCCTCGATAAATGAGCTATGTAACACTAAAAGAAACTTTCAAATCGAACCGGTAGTTCTTGAGCTTAGCGCGTTCAACCAGACAAAGAAACTCTTCAGCTTTATAATATTAGTATAGATATCAATAAACCAGGTATTAGATTAGTCGCTTACAGAATTGAAGACATAATAGTTCATGGTCACATTTAACATATAAAATAATAATATCAGAACAAATACTAACAAATAACAAAGAAAACCGGAGTTAAAGTTTGTTCTATGACTTTCAAAAGTATAAACACAAACGTAATAAGCCTAGGTGCGTGCAATGACTGGTGCCGAAAGCTGTATGGGGCGATACGGAGTTAATAACATTCGATAATAAAACGGACAATAAACCCTTTTGCTTTATTCATGCTGTTCCCAAATTCACTTTAAGGTGAAAGTGAAGTCACCCGATGGCCACTGACGCTGTGCTTTAACATAGACGCGTATAGAACTGCGTATAATTTTTGTATTTTTCTAAATAATTAGGTCAAATATTAAGTACCCATTTTTTATCGATTTTGAACGAGAATCTAGTGCAGAGTATCCTCCGTAAATGTTACTACTGTCTAAGTTTTCAACCCGTCTATAGACACAAATGAAGTAGCATAATTTTCATTAATTTTCAACTATCAGCATATTCGGTAAATAGCACAAACTTGTTATAGTAAGTTAAAATTACTAACGAAGCATTTATAATAAGCTAACTACATCCCCTAAAGTTAATATAGAATGTCCACACAACTATTTTAGTGAATAACTAAAGTTAGGAGTAATTTTAGTATTTCTAGCCTCGACGCTCCAACGGGCGGCATTAATTTAATTAGCCGCAAGTGAAGAGTCCTAGAGAAATTTAATTAATACGCAATACAAATAATCTGTTAACATGTTACGTTAAATAAATACAGTTTTTACACTAGCCTCTGGCTAAGACTTTGCTTTTATAAATATAGTTTTAGCAGAATCAATGAAATCTGCTCAAATTAATAATAATAAACAGGTTTTAACTTCTATCAGCCGATTCAGTAACATACTTTACAGGTCCGCTCCTCCGATATGTCAGGACACACAGGCCAGCTCCTCCGACATGGTCAGGTCAAGACCAGATCCTTACACACGTCGGGACATGTCAGGTCCAGTCGTAACTATCTAAGCGAGAATGTTCTCCGCAACAATGCGTGCGACAGAATGCCTTCCGAGAGAATGCTCCCACAAAAATCCGCGGGAGAGAATGCCCCGATGACTCTTTTCTCGAACTGACTACGCTATTGGCCTTTACAGCTTCACCGGACTACGCCGCCGATGACTCGACAAACTCGCCTTTTATAGCATTCAGCTTAGTCACTAACGGACGATATCGTCGACCAATGGCGGCGTTTCAACCCCAGATACAGTCAATAGTAAGTTAATAGCATGGAGAGTGGCTAAAAATAGTTTCTTATTTCAATGGAATCGTTTCTTTTATATTTTTTACTGTTAACCAAATCTACCCGCGACTCCGTCTGCGTGGAATCTAATGTAAAAAAATACTGACTAATAAAATCATCTTAGTCCATCTGGCTTCCCCTACAATGCGGCGGACGGTACACCGTGGGGTATTAGTCCGTGGGAGTAGGACATAACCCACTCTCTCCCTCGGGAGGGTGGCGTATCCATAAAGGGTTTCCCCGCGTTAATAAAAAAAAAGTGAAGCTGTTAAGACCTTGCTAGGTCAATAGCGTAGTCAGATCGAGGAAAAAAAATCTGAGTCCATTTACTTACCTACTTAACTCTGGTACTTAAGTCGCGTCGCACCCGATTAGGCCTCCCATGGCAGCGGCTCAAGCCTAGGTTCGATCCCTCGGTAGCGTTGCTTGCGCAATACGGTGACACACAAATATACATCACTGCTACAACACTACACAATCACTCCCACACAAGTGCACGCCTACACACTTACACATGAAAGTGGAAGGGTTTACTTTTTTCCCTTATCGAACTGAAAATATCTCAATTTTCCGATAATAAATGTATGGATATATATCGTTTCAACAAGTCATACATATATGAATAGTTAGCTAGGTTAGTTAAGATAGGTCGCGATTTTGCATGCAACAGGCAACAGCCAAGCCGAGGTGTGCCGTGCACCCTTGAGCTGGTTGCCAAAATAAAATCGGCTAAGTACCTTAAGGTACTCGCCTTAGAGTAGTCCGGTGAAGCTGTTAAGACCTTGCTGGGTCAATAGCGTAGTCATTTTGAAAAAAAAAAAGTCGCGTCGTCATTACAATTACAATAACTTTTGATAGAGAGAACCGATTTTAATAAAGCCAAGACTAAATGTTACGCGAAGATATGCTTTATGATTTTGTTGAAGAGGTTTTATCAAGAACGCAGTATTTTAGCAGTGATACCAACAGAAATGTATTCTATTACTTACTGTATGTCTTCGAATAAGTAATAGTAAGTGCAACAATGTCTTTCACAAAAATCTAAATTTACATATATATTACATATATATATATATACATATATTTACATTTTATTATATGTATAGATAAAACTAAAATAAAAATTATACCTATATATAATAATATCACTTTTCACGTCTGTTTGTATGTTCCCTTAGTTTATAACTAATTATTGCGGTTTTTTAGTTTTTTTTTTCCTGGAAAAAATATATATGTATAACACACTTATAGAACATGTAAAAAGCAGAAAAAAATCTATTTATTCTAATTCAATCGTATGAAGGAGTTTTCAGAAGCGTACACTGTAAGCATTGTCTAAACTTTTTGAGATACGTCAAAATAAGTTACATAGAATTCTATAGTTTATCTCTCCTAAAGATAGCCCATAATAACCATCTTTTTTATATCATAGCTGGCAAAGGAACAGATGAGTCATTTAATGTTACATGATCACCCGGTCCCCAGATGAAATATCTGGGCTTAAACCTGGACGCTAGCAGTCCAAGCCCCACTTCAAAAGGCTCGGACCGCGTATAGCCGGGGCGGCGGCGGCACTCGGCCGGCTTCTCCGGAACACGGGAGGGCCGGGCGCCGACTGCCGCCGTCTGTATGTGTGGGTGGTGAGGGCCATGGCCGCCTACGGGGCACCGTTGTGGGTGGACTCCCTCAGCGCTACGAACGCAAAGCGCAGCGCACAATGGCGTTGAGGGAAATCCGCGGATACCGAACGGTTTCCTCGGCGGCGGCCATGGTGTTTGTGGACTCTTTACCTTGGAAGCTGGAGCCGGAAGTTCTTGCCGCCGTATACAATTATGCGGCGGCAGGAAAATCCCGAGAGCAACCTCCGGCTCCCAAAGAGATCGCTGCGCTGCAGACTCTATAGAGCTGTGGGGCCGCGACTTGGCGAACGCACGTTACGGAAGATTTACCATCGACGCCATATGCCCGACCGGCTTAGGTCAACAGGGGATGGGACTCCTTGACGTACCATCTGGTGCAGGTGCTGACCGGGCATGGGTACTTCGAGTTATGTTGCACCGCAGGGAGCCGTATGCCATGAGTGCGACGCTGAGAAGGACGCGGCGCAGCACACTCTCTCTGTGTGTCCCGCGTGAGGCGATCAGGGCCGTGCCCTGGCTGCGGCGGTAGGGGACGATCTCTCGTTGCCGGGCGTGGTTTCAGCCATGCTTGACAGCGAGGACATGTGGCCTGCTGTGTCCTCCTTCTGCGAGGTCTTCCTCTCGCAGAAGAAGGCGGTGGAGAGGGCCCTTGAGGTAGATCTCTTTGCTAAACAAGAGCAGTGGGAAGGGCGAGGCGTAATGCCCGTCAACAACCAACACCATAGCTGAACCTGAGGGGATGAGTTGGGCTCCCATTTCTTTGCACAGGGGAGGCTGACGAGGGGAGGCGACTTGTTGTGTACCCAGTAGTCTCTCTGCAGTAGGGCGAAGTGTGGCGTTCATTCACTAGGATGCCGCAGGGTCCGTTTTTTAGTTCAGATAAAAAAAAAAGTAATCACCGCCGTCCATAAACACTAGCAAACCAGGGGGGTCTCAAGAGGGAGAGGAGTGGGGAAGGGGTTTTGGGGGAAGAGTGGAGGTGGGTTTCCGGTTTTCTGTCGGTCGGATGGTACTACCTCGGGCTAGTCAACCCATTAATGCTTAAACCAATAATATCTTCACCTTGACTCTACCACCCACAAATCAATCTTTTACAAAATATGCAAAAATGAAGGGCTATTAGCGACAGTATTTTAACCAATGAAGTTTTAATTCTTATTCAGTTAGGTATACTATTTATACTGAACATCAAATGTGGTTCAAAACTTCTCTTCAAATGATTTCATTATACTTTATTAATATTTCAAAAGACACTGTTTTAAAAATATTTAGAGTAAAAAAAATTCTTGCATTTTGTGTATTTTCACATTTTTTATTTTCATGAAATACAAATGTAAGAACGTCAAAAAATTGACCTCAATCGCTAATTCATTCATAATATAAGATTAGTACAAGCCCATATAATGTCGGGGCGGATCGCTAGCTTAAACTAGAACGCATGTTTTTTTTTTCACCTACGAGTATATACTACCTAATATTATTAAGAGATAAAGTTTGTGAGGTTGTACGGGTAATCTCAGGAACTACGAAACCCATTTTGAAAATTCTTTTATCGATAGAAAGCCACGTTATTTGTACGTCTTTATACTAACCCGAAAAATTAAAATACTTATTTATGGTAGTCGGATTTGCAAAGTAAGTCGGAGAAAAAACCTTCGTACAAAAACATTTCTTACGAACGCTGCCTTAAAGATAAGAGATATATTATTTAATTCTAGAGATTGATGATGCCTACAGCATACGTTTAACTTTTATATTTAAGTCATAAAAAGTTTTTTTTATGTCAAATAGAAGGCAAACGAACATGCGGGTCACCTGTTGTTAAGCGATCACCGCCGTCCATAGACACTAGAAACCCCAGAGGAGTCGCAAGTGCGTTGCCTGCCAGCCTGCGTTTGGGGGAATGGAGAGAAAGGGGGAGGGGAACGAAGAAGAGGGGGGGAGAGGAGACCGGTCTCCGGCGCTCTCACTGACCGAACGAAACGCAACAATGTAAGCATTGTTACTTCACGTCGGTTTTCTGTGAGAGGGTGGTGCTACCCCGGACGAGCCGACCCATTCAGGCTGAAGGCATAGCCTCAGCGTGGCTCTATCACTACTAAAGAAACCACCAAACTACATTTTTATACATTTTAACCGCCAAACGAAGTGAACAGGGGTCAGCTAGTCCATTTACAGACTTACTCGTATAAAGCTTTTGTTATTACTCCATACAAAGAATTGCTTGTATCTGGCCAAATTTAGAATATGCCATTAGATAATAATTAACCGTATTTTTTGTCGCTTTATTCTAAATAAATACGTAATGAAGTTGCCAGTTATAGATTTTAACTTTAACAAATGAATTTAAAATCACTTTGATGTTGAGAAAGTTTGATACTTATTGAAAATGTTTCGTTAAAATTTTCAGCTTAATTGTTCCCAATTTAATTGGCATTTCGTTTGTTAAAGTAAAGCTTCTTTGTTATTTATAGAACTGATTGAATGATTTGATATTACTTATTTTACTGTTCAAGTTGCAACCAAAGCATTTCAAATTAAAAGATCTTGCAACTTCATTATGGGGTGTAAAGGGTGTCGAGTAACATCTTAAGACTTGAGACACCCAAGCCAACCTCACCTGCACGTGGTGCACCCTGCTGAATAACGAACGAGGCAATGGCGAAAGTGGGGTGGTAGGGTTTTACAGCCCGACTGGGTCGCAACCACCATGCATATAGCGAAAAAGCCCGTCATAGTGACTCGCTTCTGCGCGTCGCGTTTCGGGATAAGCCTGTGCATATCCAGTACCGGGTGACTTTCGTCATTATGGCCGGCATGACAGTGGCGACCGGCGATGGATAATCTGTCTCTCGGTGGTTGCCGATGTTTTTGGATTATACTATGCTTAACATCAGGCATAGTGCAGTCACAATGTCGTGCTTCTATTAAAAAAAAAATTAATATGACGTATTTACTATCAATATACAATTTTAAATAATTTTATTTAAAACTAATTAAAATTCGGCCCTGTTACAGATAAAATTTTACGCAGATGTTAAGCTATAAAGATAATTTATTATACAGAATTAAGCCTCATAAATATTAAATGGAATGATCAGAGTTTGCCAGTTATTAGGCGATATAATACCCAGGACCATAGAAAGGACGCACCTATAGGTATTGTGGTGAGACATAATGGTTTGAACGTAGTGTAAACTCACAGGAATCCTGAAACTTTATAATCCTTCAGCAAAATTGTTCGGAATATTAATGGCATGGAGTTTATGTATAATGTGATTCGGGATAATGAATTAAAGAGTAAAAAATGATTTGCTCTAATAAATTAAGTGTTTTATTCGATGTAATTATTTTCCCTCCCAACTTTTTAATCGTTCTGAATATACGCAGAACAAAGAGCTAGGTATAAATACATATTATATTATATAGTAGCTGACCTGTGCAACTTCGTCTGCACCAAATCGATTAATACCGGTTTCAATTGTATTTTTAGACACGAAAAATCTTAATAAGCCCGATTGCAGTGACATCTACCGTTTACAATTGTGAATTCAAACTAGGGACTCAAACTTATACCCAGTTGGTGTCTGAGAAATATTTTATATAATATGCCTAAAACCCGTTACATATTAGGTACAGTTTCATTTACACATATTTTTCAGTTTTGTCGATATTTTATATGTGGTTGGTAATTACGCATACAAATGTCATGTAGCCGCAGCTGAGTTGTAATGTGCTGGACTTTATACTGATCGACGATAATATCGTGATATATTAATGACGAATAAATACTAATTTTAGATTCCTATAATTTTTTTTTCTCGAACTGACTACGCTATTGACCTAGTAAGGTCTTAACAGCTTCACTGGACTACTCGTATAATGAAAGAACGAAAGAAAGGAAAAGTCTTTTTTCTCTCTCAACAGTTATGTTATGGGCGGGTATTATGAAGAACAGGCGAACTGAGCTCGTTTTTGTAAATGGAAACATGAATGCTGAAAATTACATTGAGGATATTCTCAGATCTTATGTCTACCCATTTGCACAAACCTTTGGCTCCGATTTTAGGTTAATGCATGACAATGCGTGTTCACATACAGCTCGGCGAACCAGTGAACACTTTGCAACGGAGAACATCCTGCACAATCGCCAGATCTCAACCCCATCGAGCACGCATGGGACATGCTCCAGAGATGTGTTTTGAAGGACTTGGACGGAGCGACAACAACCCAACAGCTGAAGGATTTGCTACAATTCCATTGGGAGCGAATACCGCAAGATGACATAAACAGTTTCATTAATTCAATAAATAATCGTTGCCGA